>CM068370.1:161597576-161750728 GCA_034769895.1 Magicicada septendecula | reverse complement strand
GATGTTAGTAGAAGTTATGAAGTATTATTAGAAAGAATGAGGGTTGAGAGAGTGAATAAAATAAAAAACGTACCTTGTGTGAGAATAGTGCAGAAATGGATGATGATAACGTTGATAATTATAGTGAATACTTACCTGTACATAGAATTGGGATATTAATAGCAGCAGACTCTCATATAAGGATATGAGAAAATGCTTAAGTGTGACAAAAATTACTGACAGTGACAGGACCAGAATTACTGATGTAGACAGGTTATATGATAGAATAATAATGTGGGATAATCCAGTAAATTATTACGTGGGTATAACGAAATAATTTAAAATAGTAAAGGTTTATAATAATAATAATAACAAATTAAAAATAATAAAAAATGAACTGTTGTAATAAAACAAGATTATTATTATATACATACCACCAAAATTTTACTGATTTTGGTGGTATGTATATAATAATATTATAACAAGTCAGTGGCATAATGTTTGGCAAAATAAAAAAAAGATTAATCTACAATGATGGTGGTTAGATATACAGTGAATGAACATTTAATTATTTTAGTTTATGGTAATTACTTGGCTAACTTACGTAATGAGGTATGGTAAACAATAAAATGATATGACGAAAATTGTAGATAAATTTGTATTGATGTTAAGGTTATGTTGTTGTAATGATAAGGTGACACAGAATACGTTTATATGAAGTATACTCAACTTTAATAATTGACAGTTGGTCATTGTCAATTTTATTAAAGTAATTAAAATCAGTTTGATAAAATAGTTGAATTAATTTGAAAGGAGCTAATAAATGAAATGTTACATAAAATGAGGTTGGTAATAAAGTTAAATGTTTGGAGAATTTAATTGTATAATAAATGATAAATAATTAAAGGTTGATTATTAAAAGGTTCAATAGAAAGTCAAAGTTGTAATTTGGAGGCAAATTTAAAGATGAGATGTTTATTTTAATGTAATAATGTTAATGTTCAATTTGAGTGTTTATTATGTTGAATATAATTGTGTAGGGATATAAAACATGTATTATGTTTTAAAAGCGATTCCCTACTTTCGGGCGGTCCCGGCCTTACCAGCCCAGACCGTGGTTTTGGATGACAACCAGTTATGGGAAGATTTATTGTACACTGACCATGGTTGGTTGCCTTTGAAATTGGTATAACTTAGAAGTTAACAGCGGGTAAATCAGGGGAATCAACATAACTTTGGAACAGCGGCTACCATCGAATGGGGTGATAGACCGTATTTAGGGCATATGAATCATTTTAGTAGGATTACTGGTGTCCTCGGATACCAGTAATGCTGAATTTTTATATAACGCTGAAGCAAGAACGGTGTAAGCAGCGTTTACACCCTAATAAACTTCAGTTCTTGTGGACGCAAATGGGCGCTACAGTCCAACATCACAAAGCAATACAGTTGGCTGTTACAAGCCAGGGACATAAATACAGTATTTATGTAACGAGGTAAATGCCTCGCCCGGTTTACCCGGGAGGTGATTTACCTAATTGTAACTGGCTTGGGGGGGATATTAGAAAATGATGTGAAGTAGGAAGTTGATGATTATTATAAACGGGATAAGATAACCCGATGAAGTGGAATTATGTTGGTAATATACTGTAGAATGTGTAGCTGATCTTATGATGTAACTAAATAATTTTGTGTTGATTTGAGGAGTATTATAGATGATTAACAATTCTGAGAAAAAATATAAGTAGATAATTTGTGATTATGTAATTAATTTAAATTTGTTTTAAGAGGAATTTTAGTAATGCATTTAAATATTTTTGAGATGTAATTTGGGTAATGAAAGATATTTGTAATGTTGTAATAGGAAGTGGTTATTTAAATTCTGATTGGAATCAAGGAAATATTTTTGAATTTGGGATAAGAATTAACTAGACAGGGGCATACAGAATGTTGATAGTAAAATTTAAGATGTAACATGTTATGTTAAATATGTATGTATGTTAGAAGTTAAGAAAAACCAGTGCTTCTTAACGCAAACCAGCACAACTAAGGGGACCAGATCAGTTGGGAATATGGTATTATACAAGGCCACTATTTGATGTTTTTGATTTAATGTTTCAGGGTCTGGTGATGCTGTGGCTGTGGTCATGTGCTGGCCTGCGCGTCAAGTGACTGTCTGGCCTTGCGGTGTTGTGATCTCGAGAGGGAAGTCGAGTAAGGTCATTCAAGTGCGGCCACAGTCACTGGACCAGGGGGTAAGTTACCCACGAATTTTTAATAAAACAAAAGGGGGTTGTGGCGACATATCCAGGCTGATCCCTTTAGGATGTATGTGAGTGTCAATGAGTTTTTATGCTTCGGCATAAAACCTCTCATTGAGGGGGTATTGTAACGGGACAAGTAAACCCACCCAGGGATATTTTGGTAATAATAAAGATTTTATTTGAAAATGTTATTGTGGAAAACAATATACACAAAGTAGTGTGAAGGTCGGGCGATCAAGCCGCTGGAGACAGTTATTTTTAGAAATCTGACCTCTGAACTATGTACAATTTGCATCATGCTATGTGACGTCAGTAGCCAAGACTTGTTTATTTCACTCTGGAATGTGAGGCGTGGTCAGCACTGCCTCAGAATCTGGCGACGTCATACTAATAAAACAATAGGATGAGATCACGTGAATCGTCATCAATTTGTATCTGCCCAGTCGACAATATACTCTCGTGCTGTACAGCCGTATAAGTCTGTGGACGAAAATTCAGGTGGGCCCACCGCTTACAACGATTAAAATGTAATCTCATCTAATTCGAACACTGAAAAAAGTGATTAAAAGTTGATTAGAACAGTTAAAATCAGTGCGAACGAGCAGTAAAACATATGGAGTAATCGACGTGGAGTGCGAATACAGTTGGAGTTGGCCGGAAGATGTACAGATAATTAGAATCTAGGAGAGAATAAAACAAAGACTTTTTCAAAATTCTAAAGTAACTAAAAATTTTACAGAAGAAATGGCAGCCTAAAAAATGTCTATACAGTTTGAAAATATAATGGGCCCAAAGGGGTGGGGGAAGTCAAAGATATGTACGGTATGAAAGCGTGTGTGTGTGTGGATATATTTAATAAATAACCAAGAAGTGCTGGTCTGTAGTAACAAAATTTATATTTCTTTTAAAACATTGTTATCTTCTATATTTTGAATCATGTAATCATAAAAGAAGTTTAAAAAAGAAAAAGAAAAGGTCAATTTATAATTACGTAAATATATGTTGTTTCCATATGTTAATAAATATTAAATTGATTTGAGAACACGTAAATGAATTATTATTTATTTCAAACAACCATCTTTGCTCTTCAGCTCGTCCAACCGAATCCTGGATATTGGCAAGTGAAATTTTCACAGTTGGCAGTAGTTAAAGATGGCGTCCGAATAAATGGACGAAAATACAGTGAGTTTGTAAACAAATAAGGTAATACAATAAAAAAAATAAATGTAAAATAATAGTAGTCTGAACAGCAAACAAGGTACAGTCTCATCACGTACACACTAGTTCACTAAAAATTCTCACCCTGATATTGTCACATATATTCGAATTCAATCTGCCACATCAGTACGCATTTAGCCTGCATACTTTTGAACTATTTAAATACCTGTTGCTAATGTTACTATAAGCTTAAACTAAAAATATTCCTGGTTAAAGAATAAACTAATACAATTGTTGCATATCTCAGTTACTTTTATACAAAAAACAGTCATAAGTTCAGCGACATTTGTTCTCTACACTGTCCTTGTAGCTCGTTAACTTTTCACATCTTTGACATTATTTTAAAATTAATTATGTATTTTACTCACACAAAAATAACTTCACAACATATGAAAATATTATTTTAAGTTTAAAAATGACTAATCAAGCTCTTGTAACTTAATCAATTGAAGGTAATAGTTAACAGAATGGATATTTTGACTGACTAAATGAATATTGCAACGTTTTAAGTAAGATGCAACTGTATATCTTGTGTATGGTTTTCAACCAATGTTTTCAGAAACTTGAAATAAAATATTGAACATCTCTGATATTCATCCATCTTCCCAAGATAAGCATTAACTTACAGTATTTCAACAATGACAAAGTACTAAAAGTAAACTATTCATAAACAGTGTAATTAAATAAACTCTAACTTGATGTTTTAATACTAGTGAAGTTAGCAAATCTTTGTACATAATATATAGATGTGTTGTGCCTAGCAACTGTACCACACAGGTGAAGGATGAAATGTGGGGATTCCTCAGTTGGACATCAGAGATCTCGAGCCCTTGGACACCTTGTACTTGTAATCTGACTTGCTGAGATGGTTTGAATTTTTGTTTGTGTCACCAAAACCGAACATTCACGAGGTATGGATTGTTGTTTCACATACTTGTCACCCAACATTACAACTCTTCTCCAGTAAACATCAATGCAACTTGCAAAACTCTTGTTCTAGCAGAAGCAAAGCATTCTTCTTTGCTCCTCTACAAACACCTGGTCACCCAATGACTTTATCTACTCCTCACCACACATTTATCATTTATTTTATATGTACACCAATATGCACTATACTTTACCAATCAGTAGATAATTTTTGCTACACCATTTAATAGTAGCATTTAAACAACTAAATACAGATAAGATTTCAAAACCAACTTACACATATTCAAACTGCTGTGAAAACTGTAAAAAGAAACCAACATCAATATAAAGGCAGCTTGCAAATGACTGAAAAAAAGACAGTGCAGATGTCAAAAGTAGCCGTTATTGAGATGTTAGGGAAACAGAGCTTACTTTCCAGACACCTCTCATACATGCATTAATACATGTGTATTAAAATGTGTCTTTATTTCTTAATCGTTTCCATCCTTTCTCCCAAGCAGGTGTTTAGATCAAGGTACTATGGTGTAGTTAAACAGGTTGGGTTCAAGTCATGTAAACAACACAATATTATTTATCAATTATTTGGTTTATTAAAATTATACTGGTGCTTAAAAAATAGCACTCTGCATGACCTAAAGTGTAAATCAATCCAACAACACAAATATTTTCTATGTTCAATTTTATACAATTTTAGTTCAGTCTGTAATTATTTCCAGTTGTATAACAACTACAAAAAATGGAATATATTAGATGTCAATATATATATATTTATATAAATATGAAATTTATGATATCATTTATACAATCATAGTACAACCAACAAAAGCTATACAGACAACATGAGTTTTTAAATATTATCTGTAGATCATTTTGTTCTGTCTTTTATTTTACTGAATCAAAACCAGTGTAAAAAAAACTAACCTGCTCCTCAGAACTTACTTCCTTTAATACTAAATAACATTCTTGAATGAACACGGCCGAACTTTTCAAATCAAAAATCAACAGAAATTAACCACACGAATAGTACAAGCAGAATAGACATGTTCATTTAGAACTGTGACACCACAGAATTAATATATTTTTCTTTACTTACAAATAAAATTCATTTAATTAAAGACATTCCTAATGAACGGTAATGTATTTGCGTCAAAATTTTATTTAAATTAACACACGGGATCAATTGGGTTTTGTGTTGAAACCTACACACAAAATAGTTTTTCCAAGATAATCAAGACAAGTTAATATTTTAAATCCCCCTAAATGCTATAAAAATTAATCTGAGATTGTTTGACAATTCATACTTCATTCGTGCACAATATAATTTGCTGATTTATTTTCTAATTCCAGCAAACTACAAATACAATAAAATAAATCTGACATTAATTCGTAAGAGAAAAACACAAACATATTGTTCAAGCAAGCAAATCATACTGTCAGTAAATATTACTGTAAAACAAAAAAAAACCTTGTGAGCTGTGTTACTTTCTCACTTTATCTAAACGCTTTCCTTTACAAATACAAAATTAATCCACAGATAAATGTTAAAAAAACACATGTAATAAAAAAAAAGGAAACAAACTTAAAATAATTACACCAGAATGACAGTACACGATAAAATTCTCCTCATGCCTTTGTACACACTTATGTCATTCTGCAGCACTTCAAATGTGTCCATCATAACTAACTATATACATGGAAACTCCAAAAAACACAGAACTGAGTTGATATATATATATATATTTATACCACTTATTATTAAATATTATTTAAAACTATATTATATTACAACTGTAAAGCTGTACGAAACTTACACATATATGCTTATTGTCATCACGAAATAAATATGTATCAATCAATTGTTTGTGTTGATTAAACACCAGTTTGTGTTACCAGATCTGGTTATCTACATCTCTGTCACAACCAAAGCTTTACGACACAAACAGGTTGGTGGCAAACACGAAATTAAACACACAATACGAAACAACGATATTACCAAGGAATTATTTTGTTTGAAAACATCTGTACATCAATTTGATGAGATATGTTAATAAAGTTAGTGTACGTTCCATGTAAATCCACTACAGGACAGCATGGTGTTATCTATTAGGCATGTTGAATAAAAAAAGGACGCTATTTTGTGTTTATAATATTTTAATAAGATCTGAAAAATAAATTAACAAAAGAAAAAAGGTATTAATGGCACCAATGTTATACTATTTTAAAGCACATGAACACACTCTTGAGTTGTACAAAAACTTATTTATTCCTAATTACAAAAATAAGATGTATATAAATATATAAAGCATGTGTGAGAAGAAATATATCAGCAGCTCCACTTTTAAAAATGCATACACAGTTTAAAGTACAAGTTGCATTCAAATTTGTCAAACAATAAATTTTAGTGTGACAACTGATTTAATCTGTACTATTTAAGGAAGAAATTAAAAAAAATCTGTGAAACTTAATTATAATAATGAGCATATAAATAGTGACTCCTTAATTGTTTTACAGAATGTTCCATTCTACAAACAATGTTTTATCTCATATAGAAACACTTAATAGACAGTAAAACACTCTGTGCTGTGGCACAGTGAAACATCTTCCATAACTGCGGCATTACAAAAGTAAGAACAGACTTGTATGAATACAGAAGCGCACTGTTAAATGGAGACAATTAATTTTAAAAACCATACCGGACTTAAGTTAGCTTCAGCAACTACAAAATATTTCATCAGATTTTTTGAACTTAGTTTTAAATGATAACGAAAATACAAATTATAAGTGTAATAAACGATCCATTAGAATTGCAGAAAACTGAATATTTCACAAAAATGTTTGTATACAACACAAAATATCAGCTGTCACCAAATGTGTTATTACCAGAAAACCAAGTTTCGACAGTATCAGTTTTGCAATACATGTATGATGAATATAAATAACCCTCAAATGTCTGCAACAATAATAAAAAGTTCACAATGCTCAACTTCACAGTTATGGGCCTGCTACTAACAAAAAGTCTCCTTTCATGTCCTTTTGATTTCCAGTTTTCCACACCGACTCATTTACAATAAATTTATATTTTTATAAACATACTATAGCCTAAACTGGAGTAAGGTTCTCATTCTTATACAACAATGATCTCCTGAGTGGGTGTTTGTATTTGAAGTATATACACATTAAACCGATCCTGAAACAGGCTGATATCCTACAAGATCTACTACCTCAAAGTGGAGAAGCCTCATAGTTTTGCTTATTCAATTTTTCAATTGAAATACATTTCAAAACTCATAACACAAAGCAGATTTGAATCGATTTTGTAGTTGAAAATGCCTTTCTTAACATGAAATTAAAAAAAAATACAAAAGCAACAAGTGAATAAAAAATATTCACTTTGGACAGAAATTCCTTGAAACAATACTACCTATTGCTAAATGAAACTCGTTTTTTGTGACTTCAGAAAAACACGCACAACTGTGACTTACTGTAAATAGATTTCACTTATGTATTAATATAAATTTTAAACGTTGTTCACGATATTCTACAAAAAAAAAATATATAATTTTAAAGTTTTAATATCTTCACATTAAGTTGAAAATTTCAACAGCAAATTATACTGGTTATACATTACTTACAATGCAAGGGAAGTAAATTGGTGTCTGGATTTCATACTAGCATTACAGAAACAGCATTTTACATTAAAGTGATTGGCAATCACAGTCAGAATTTCCTCAAATTAAAAATATTTCCTCAAATACCAAAAATAGTTTATATTAAAATTATATATCAATTCATATAACATTAACTAAAAATGCTTCAATATGACTTTCAATTACTGCATACACAAAAATTTCCATAGGACTCTGCCCACCCCCATTTAGTCATTGAACCCCTTCATGCACTGCATAAATTTTTAAACAAATCAAATAAACTCTTCATGCAAACAAAGGATCCCTGCAGTCTATGTGTAAAAAAAAGATTCATAACTTGGGTTATTTCTATTCTGATACAAAGGTCTTTGGTACTTGCTATTAATTATGTACAACTGTAATATGAATTAGTATTTCCTTAAAAAAACTTTAAAATATACAAGAGTACAACTACGATTATGAATAGAATTAAGGCAGTGTATGTGTTTATTTACTAAAACATTTGTGTATGAAATAAATAAAATATAATAATCTTTAAACATACACTCGTGGTAATAAATAAGTGAATATACACATATATATTTAAATTCTTACAGTAAAATATACATTAAAAAGCATAAAAATATCTTTAACTTGCGTGTATGTATCTTTGCTTAGTCTACAAAAGGCATGCGTACAATGAACAATATACCAACCCAGTTCGAAATTTTCATATTTTTTTACATCACTAAAACACAACAAAATAAAAAAAAGATTAGTTTTGTGATGTTTTTTTTTTTTTTTGTTTTGTGTACACTCGAGTCAATAGCTATAACTTACAAAATATATTTAAAAAAATAATAATAACAGTTTCCTAATGTTTGTGATGGCAACTAACAATCTTTAAACTTAATTTCTACAAATATACAGTACCAAAGTCATCTTTAAATTTGTTTACATTTTTATACGAAGAAAATCATATAACACTTCTTAAAATTATTCAAGAGGCACTGTTTGGTTATATTTTAAACTAACTCTTGTCCACTGGTTTAATATTACTCACTTTCATTACTTGATTATAAAGTTCATAATAAATTATCAAAACCTTTTTTTAACAATCATAATACAAATCAACGCTTTGTACATTAAATGACATAATAAGCGTGTTTAGTATGATCCTGATTTATGCTCACTAATATTACCAAGATGTAAAAAAACTGCTGACAAACAAATTTAAACTTCTATAAAATCTAGCTATGGAAGTGGAATTTAGTCTACTGTGCATCAAACGGGAAGTACAAATTTACTAATTCAAAACAATTCCTTCTTATATCATATACTGTTATTTCATACGGGTAATAGACATATTGTATACGCAAAAAATAAAGAGCAAGTTGTAGCTAGAGATTAGCAGTGAAGTTAAGGGATTTCACACAGGCATATTACATCACCCTGTTCACACATAAAGGCATTAGAATCTTTAGTTAAAATGTACGCGTATGTATTAATATAGTTTGCCTAAATTTTGTTTGATATAAAGTGATTAATGTGAAACGATCAAGCAAATCACAGTCTAATAATGGTATTTAATTGTCTAGATTAGTTTAAAATCTCTCAAAAACTCCAATCTTTTCCCTCCACTTGAAAAATTTATACAATTTATTCTCTCAAAATACAACTGGTTCTATTAAGTTTTCATATAATCACATGTTATATATATATAATCTCTTCTGAACAAAGCACACAATTTCCAAATATCAACAGACTATAACAGTTGTAACAAAACAACAGACTGGTTTTATAAATCAGTATTTACAAAAACTTTTTATTTCTTAAAACCAGTTCTACTCAAAAATCAATTTACCTTAAATACAAGAAGCACCTGTAACTCTCAAGACACTGATACATTTTTAATTTTATAACCCCATAAGCGCCTCATCAGTTAATATGACAGAATTTATGAAAACACGCACACACACTCGTGCGCAAGCACACACACACACACACACACACACAGTTTTAATAAATTAAACATTTAAGAACATTAACTGCAAAGCACGGCTTAATAAAAATATATTCAGTTTTCTCCTGTACCAAAATCTACTTGTCTAATATCAGTCATCAAGCTTTAGACTTGTCAGAAAATAATTCAAAATATTCACATTAAATTTGTGTGAAAATAAGTACCTATATCTTATGAAAACACAAACATGCACATGCTCAAAACATTTAACAGTATATTATTAATTAAAAAGCACTGAACAGTTGAAATATACCATACAAAAGTCAACTTACTTAATATCAGTCAACAAATCATTAAAATTTGTCAGAAACTGCTATAAAACATTCAATTTTTTTGACAAATATTTCCAACTAGTGTTTTAAAATAATACAAACAAATGCTTACCAAAAGTTCAAATAACATAAAGACTATTTTAATAAAAATATAAAAACATGTAAAAAGATATTTTGTAAAAACTATAAAATCATTTTTAAGTCAAGATTTATAAACATAAACCAGGAACATCAGTTTGTTAAAAAAAATTACACTTTTCATGTCTAGTGGATAAACATTTAGTTTAGTTACACATACTCAAATAACAGAACCTAAATTGGTTAATAAAATGAAGTAACGACAACCGATGTTAATGCTGACACTGTCCTCGGATTTACTTGCATGGTATACACTGTATATCCACTAGGCACACATTCCATTTGTTTATTAAAGAAAATCAAATAAATCTGATAGTCCTTCATTCTCTCCCAACGTAAACGAATAATCAGACTCTGACAGAGGAGGTTCCAGAGGCAGAAATGGTTCTGATCCCATGCTGGCAGACACATGGTCAAGTGTTGTGTCGAGGTCTGTAAAACAGTAAACATTATATTTTATATGGATTCACAGAGTGATTAAAACAAATCAGTATTCTAACTTTTTATACTAGACTGTCATGTTCAATATGTGTACGTTTGAAATACTTATTTGGAATAAAATAGTCAATATTTATAATGAGTAATGTGTTATGAATTTCATGTTAATAAATAAAAGTAACGTATGAAAAATTGTATGTAATAACTAGAACTAAAAAAAAATAGTTTAAATCTATTAACAGAGTATAATGTAAGAAAAATAACAAAAACTGCAATCACTTTCCAGCAATAATTTTTTGTTTTCAATAAACAAAACCTGTTCATGACATTCAAAACTTATGTAGAAATACCTTTATCTATGTTTCCTTGCCTTACACTGTTTTGTCTTAGATCACTCAGCTCAGCACCAGCACGCAAGGCGAGTGCTCATGGTCATTCAGTATAATATACCTTTTATACTGCATAATGAACAAAATCAGCATCACAAGTATTTAAAAATATGTTCTGTACAACCATACCTACACAGGTCTACAGCTTGTTCTTTATCAAGAGCATCTGTCCATGTCTTTCAGTTCATAAATTTTTTATGTTTATTATACTATAGTTAAAATGCCATTTACAAAGTGTTTTGGCCAGAAACGCTCAGAAGAATATGTAATATTTCATGAATTTTAACTCAACTAAAAATATATATGTACACCTTTCCTGAGTCACATCGTTTCAAACTTACATCACTCGGCAACTCTACATTACGGTAAAGACTACGAGGAAAAAATTGTAATTAAAGATTGTAACTTCCTCTGCTGAGAATATTATTTCAGTTTTGCTTCAACATAAAAACATATTTTCACCCTTTTCGGTAAAGAGTTAACTGGCAACTAACTTCCTAAATATAGTCCTCATATTGTAGAAAAAAATAACATTTACAGATATTTCCTCAACATCACTAAAAATCTTCCGAACTGTAATGAAATTTGTCCCCGTAATAATACAAATGTTTCTGAAAATAAACCAAGTACTGAGCTTTCCTGTCTTGCCAGTTACATCATAAACTCTTACAACGTATGTTGGAAACAAGGTGATCTGAAGCAATTGTGTAACTCATACAGTTCTGCATTTAACCCTATAAACCACAATATGATTTGCATGCTGTTTGCTTAACATTTTGGACCCTGATCGTTTTCACCCTGGATATTTTCTACAATTCCTTTTTTTTTGCCAGATTTATCTAAACCATCACAAATTATTCAAATTTAGACTCTGTGCTTTCACAACGTTATAGCAATTTGTTTTCTTTGAGCTACAAAAATTTGAAGTCTCTGGAACAAGCGTATTTTTTGGTTAATAACTTTTATAAGGCATTTTAAATATATGAAAATAGAAATTTATTATTTACCTACACTGTCATAAAATCACATGCGAACACACTAAACACATTCAAGTCTACAAAGGAAAAAAAAGACTCATGAAACAAAAAACAGATTAGTGCATTACACAAACAGCCCGAGTTTGATATAGTGAACAATGGGTTCAGCAGTCATGAAAAAATTAATTAAGTTATTTATCTTACAATAATGAGTATAAGTAAAGATGCTAAGGTGAGAGATCTTGAAAGCACCCGAGGAAAACTCTAATACGGAGGGTTTTGATACTCTGAACCATGATAATCTGAACGTACGCTACACAAATTACACTAAATTTACCAAGAGTTGGAAATAAAATTGGAATAAAAGGCATATACATTAGTAAAGAAAATTCAATATAATTTAAGTATTAACCTGTAAAATTAGGAATAAACTATGCAAAAAAAAAGAAATAAACTATTTTAAAATACGTATTTTAAAAATCCAAGAAAATGTCCTAAACAATTTACATGCAATTATTCCTACCGTTGTGTTATACCGATTTTTAAACATTATTTTAACCGTTAGTTTAATTTGTTTTTGGGTTATAGTTTGAAATTTCATTGTTTTAATCTAAATTTAAAAGTAAGGTGGGTTGATAAAATAAGGAATGGTAAAGTTTTAAGAAGAATTGGGGAAGAGAGAAGAATCCTGAAGGTAATAGAAAATAGGAAAACGAATTGGTTAGGTCATTGTTTAAGAAGAGACTGCTTGCTTACAACTGCCACGGAAGGTGTCGTAGAAGGAGAAAAAAGAAGAGGGGATAGAAGAATGAAGTTAATAGATAGCACTAAAATCAGAGGGTGTTATGAAGAAACGAAAAGACTGGCATGCGATAGGGCAGCTTGGAGATCTTTTACTATTTGAAGACCTGACTTAGGGCAGAACACCAAATATATAATCTTAATTTAGTATACAACACAATTTATTTTCTACTAATCAGCTGTGGGGATTCCACATTCGATAATGCAGACCTTTTTATATAATTCAAACAACCTCTGGTTCTAATTTCAGTTCCAATTGGTATCAGTTTAAAATCTTCAGGGACAATGGTTAACAATGGAAATGCAGATTGATTACTTCAAAACTATGACAGAATGCAAGCTGCATGGACTGTCTACTACGATATAAAAATATTGTAAGTTGTAAGAAGCAGAGAAGGATTACAAAAATGAGCCTTTATAAAACAATAATTTATGTGATGATGGTACATGCAAGGAGACAATTTGAAATGACATGGGAATGAAGAGAAACTGAGAGTATTTGAAAGAAGAATAGTAAGTGGTTTATGTACTGAAAAAAAAAAGCAGAGGAAGAAGTGTACAAAACACTTACAAATCAGGCGATTAAAGAAACAATAATAAATTATGGCATTCTGAGGTACTTAATTTTATAATTCTTAGACTACAAATCTAATCTAAGACTGTAAAATGGAAGATAGGAAGGCTGGTCACCTATATACTTGAGACGAGGTAAAGTATAAGGAGATTTGATGTTATGAAAGTGATGGAGGGAGCGAGGATACAAGATAAGAAGAGGGAAATGAAAGAGAGGGGGTGATTCATCACTTCCATAGTGGATATAGCTCCAAAAGGATTGTAAAGCTGTCACACCCACAATGTTAACTAATTATGTTAAACTCTATTCAGCATGGTTAATAGTTTCTCAGTTTCATGCCTAATGTATTCAATTAAAATCATCTAATAACAGCTGATCCACCTGCGTTATATAATTTCACATGTTATAAACAACAATTCATATATGCTTCCCTTTCTAATGGTTACAAGAATGGACATGTTTATTACTAACTGATACCACAATCATCATGAAGAAAAAACCTGCACCAACATTACAAAAAAAAAACGAAAAAACCTTGGTTTATGTTATTGTAAACACATTAGTTTTGACTCCATAACTGCAAAATTATAAACACTAAAATTCCAGTATTGAAATACAAAACAACCTATAAATTTCATAAATAATTTTTCAAAATTATTTTGGCTAGTAATTACGAAATACGATAATCACACTTGACCAGAAACTAATTTCTAAACATCACTGTGTGTTAGGCAAAACATGAAATACGTTTTCCTTCCCATCAGATAAACAACCCAAGAACTTGCACATTCATGGGAGGGGAATATGTTGCACAACATATTAAAATATGTTGATACATATACACGTAGTGGTTCAAAGTAGTTAGTAAAATTGTTCAAAGCATCTAATTATATTTCTCCTCATGACATACACTCCCACCAAAAATACTCCACTACTCAAAAAAAAAAGGAAATAAATAAATAACTGACTATTCCATACACAGTTCACAAAAATATATGAAATAAAGTTTTGAATGATAAGAAATTTAATATGTGAAGATTACTGACTTTTAAAAGATGTTTTAAATGTTTACTAATAATTACCCCAAGGATGTCCTTTGGTTTTACTTCAAAACCTTCCACCCCATACTGAATATTACCAAATCTATGGTATCTTGTCTACCAATCCATTTCATGTAGTTATTGTAAAAAAAAAAACTCAACCTATTATTCAGATACAGTAATATGGCAGTAATGCCAGTATATATGGATATAGTAATATGATGGTTTTGATCATTGTTCTTTGAGACAAATCTGACAACACTAATCCAAAGCAGACTACAACACCCTATAAAGTTTATCAGAAAGGCAGCTGTGTGTTCCTACTAATTTTAATGTTTCTCAAATTTTAAAGAATATGGATCTAAAAAAAGGGTTTGCTATTATCTCCTGGAAAACCTTACAACGGACGAGTCTAATGAAAAGTAAGAATTTTTAGAAATGTTTGAATTCATTTTGAGTGTCAGTAATCATAAAAAAAGTTTAGCTTTAAACCCAAGGGACTGGCAACATTTATGAAGTAATATTGAAAAAAAGTGATAATATGAATGATAATGTGCAACAATGAATGTGAAACAATGCCCTACTTTTGTTGAAAGTGTAGCCAGCTGTGAGATGTGTATACAAGATAGTGATATTTATATCTTTTGTAAGCAAATAATCGTTTTCCACATCAAATCTCTTTATTGTTCAAAACTAATTATTTATTTTCAGTAAATTTAGTTATGAACATCTGTACATTACTATGAAAAAAATTGTTTTAACACATATTATGAAATCAAGTTATATAATGACCACAATAATTAGATTCCTCCAAAAGAAGTGCGTGTATACAGTGGCGCAACCAGGGGGTGTTTTGGGGGTAAGAACCCCCACCCCCCGAAAATCTAGAAAAAATGTTGTAATCAACGTATGTACAAACAGTAAGAACATAATAAATAAAGTATCTTCTTTATATGTTAATTAGTATATTCTTACAAAGTAACCTTTTTACTATTACTAAATGATAAATTAAAATTCAGCATTGGTAAGTTTACCAGACGTGAATAAATTGTTCTTTTGCCAACAGCACATGACATGTAATTGTGTTCGTACTTTTAAAAAAAACACCAGTTTTCATCAAAAGCGTAAGTTTAGTTTATTGCTATCTATCCGGTTTTGGAGAGTGAACTTGATCAATCTGGGTGGCCTGTCAATTTCAGTGCAAAGGAAAGTCATGCATAGTTAAGAGTCAGAAAATAATGTATAACGTGTACAAGTTTATTAAATCGGAAGATAAGGGCATATCAGAAAGAAAGTTGCAGGAAAGGGTAGCTGAGGCGTGCGGTGTGCCTAAGTAGTTTTTAGAATTATTAAAGAAGCATCCGCGTATACGGCTGACATAAAATCTTTCAGTACTTCCCATAAAAAATGCTCAACAAAGAAAATAAAAACCTATTTAGACGATTTTGACAAGTGTACTATTCAATTAATTATTTACGAATATCAATTCATAGAAGGGGAAACACCAACATTCAAAGTAATTTAAACAATTTTTAAGAGATAAATTAATTATAATGGTAATGCATCTAGTCTGAGCCAAATTATTCGTCAAATGAGATTTCAATGAAAACGTGCCAAAAGCAATAGGAAACTTTTAATAGAATAACTCTTTAGAAAGTTAAGAGAAAATATATAAGAAAATTATGGCAATTCAGAGAAGAATGGCGGCCTATAGTTTACATAGACGAAACTGAATTCAATGTCAGTTAAAAAAAACGTGGATAGACACTATTCTTCTCTGAATTGGCGCAATTTTCTTATATATTTTCTTAACTTTCTATTGTGTTATTCTATTAAAAGTTTCCTATTTCTTTTGGTACGTTTTCATCGACAAATGTGCCTGAAAATTTCACTGAATAAATAGATCCACCTGCAACATCATTAACAAAAAGACAATCACGATTAACTGGTTAGTGAATAATGTGATTTCTTTAGTCCATTTATCTTAACCCGAGTTCTATTCACTAATTAAACAAAGTAAACCAACATACAGAACTTTTATAATAACCACTGTTTTGGTAAACCATGGACATTACATTTTACAACTTCCACTTACATCATCCTGACTTCCTGATCTTAATCCTAGAACTGATTTAGGCAATCATGAAGAAGCGTGGTAAAAAAACGTGCACTTTCCATAGACAGTGTTAGAAACTTAGCAAAAAAAGGAATTTGAGTGTATTTCTTTCATAGATTGCACATCAAGATGTGACCATGTCATGAAAATTAAAGATTATGTAAGATCGGACCAAAGAGTGTATAACGTAACAGTTCGTTTCAAAATTAATAAATAATGGGGTAGCAGCAGTGAAGACGATTTGAGTTATAATAACAGTGAAGGAAACATTATTGGGATGGAAGAATTGAGCTAAATATTTGTAATTGGTTGTAAGTAATTAAATGCTATATTACTCAAACAGTTTTGGTACAATTTTTTCATTAACATTGTCTCTCCTGTTCTTTATGGACAATTTACATCGGATCTAGATTGTCTTCCTGCGGCAAAGCCGTCACTTCGTCAGAGGCTCATTTTTACGGATATTACTACGTTTTATCCTGAATCGTAACATGTACACAAACTGTTATGTACTTCAAAATATACAATGTTTGCTAATGTCTATGCTCGACTAGAAGATCTGGAGAAAGACTGCAATAGACACAACATGCCACATCACTGTTTACAAAATAATTGCAGTAGGCTTACTAAATTTTAAACATTTTCTAACTCGGTGAAATCTTTGTATGGTACCTCTGTTGTATCTATTGCTTGTTTCGTCTTACAAAACGTCCATATGTACTATTAAGTAGTGTCAAAATAGAAATCGAAATCAAAACCTCCGTACGAAGACTCGTCATTCAGGGAGAAGGCTAATATTTTCAAAAGGCCTTTTTCTACTCACGTGTATAACATTCTTCCCACCTTATCCCCACTACAAAGTGCGCAACTGCTTTATGTCCGATTATTTTAACTATATTATTGTATTATTATTTCAATAAAGTCGGCGTCTACTGATTAAGTAATTTAAATTATTCAATAAGCATATGCAAATTAGTAATCCTGTGCTTAACACGATTTTTAACTCATAATTCTTACAAACATTGTGTGTGTGATTCTTACACGTGCAGTATGCCTTTGCAGCATTATAGGTGGAACGTACATGAGTGAAATTCTATGAAGTAAAGTTAATTTTTACCTGTTCATGCGACATTGGCTCCTTATAAGTTGCGTATTGTCGTTTCTCCAGGAAAAAGCCCTCCTTGTAAAGAAAAGAATGAGAAAAACCAAAATTGTACACCTTGTTTATAAATTTTCAACCCCCCCCCCAAAATCCTGGGTGCGCCACTGCATGTATACAAACCCATTTTGTCAAAACATGTTGCCTGTTATAGTCAATCTGTCATTTAAACTACTTTAACCATGTTAAAATGATCACATACATGCAACAAGAGCTACAAGACATTAAGGCCAATATTTTGTTATTTGGAAAACTGATTCTATAAAATACTGAGGCACAAAATCAATACAGACATATCACTATGCCATTATTAAAACTATTATTACTTGTATTACACAAGAATGGACTTTATATTGCCGAATGAACCTGCCTATGTTCCAAGAATAGACTGGTGAACTGTTTACTTTTTGAGCCAGGCAAGGACGATCAGGAAATCGGATAGAGGTACGTTAGAGGTTAGAAGTGCTGGATATGTCAACTTGGAGATAGATAAAATAAAAGGAGTGTCCTGCTTTAGTTATTAAATGATAATAACATTAGGATGAGCATAAGAAAAACCAAATGAGCATGAGAAAATATAATGAGATACAGAAATGTAAGAAGGCTAACCTGGTTTGAATGCATACAGAGAAGACCACCCAACACAGAAATAAGAAAGGTAATTTATACAGAAACCATCGAAGAATATACCAAGATGGAGGGGGACCAAAACAGCAGATGATCAAAACAGGAGAATTAGGCGTCAACAGAAGTGTGAAAGTTGGAAACCCAAAATGGAGGAAAGTAGAAATGGTTGAGTTACTGAAACTTATAAGGAAATAGATTCACAATATAGTACAATAATTAAGAGACCAGTAAAAATTATGCAGTCAATATTCAGTGAACATATGTTGTAGAGTAATAACAAAATAATATAATCGGGGTTTCTTATATTCCACATTAATTGTTACAAGATGTATACTTTGCAGACTTTTGTATACTACAGGATTTTCAATTTAAACACTGCATAGATTTTTCCCCAAATCTCATTTACTCCGATCAACTGTTTTTTAGTGAAACTAAAACACGACTGTGAAATAACTGTTTTTTAGTTTATTCAGTTATTAAATTTTGTAGCTTCATAATTTATTATTTAACCTGAAACCATTTTGAGGTCACATCAATTAAACAGTACTGGAATGATGCAGTGGCAATTTAAAAAATAATAAATTATATGTAATTTACCAAGTTTGTCTACTGCATACCTAATGAAATCTGATTCTTACTAAATGAAAATAAACAATTATACCTTTCGGAAGTTATGTAAAACAAATTTTTTTTAGAAACAAATCTTGTTTTAACCATGACATTTGTAAATTAATTTCCTGTTGTTCTTTAATATGTAATGCACCATTAATAACCAATTATCATGCAAGTTTCAAATAGAGGAATACCTTGCCAAATCCGTTTACTGAGTTTTTATGTGTTCATTTTTTTGCAAAAGTCACCACTTTTATATAAACTAAGGCAACTACACGTACAAACAGGTTTCAGTTCAATATAAGGATATCAATTTTTTGCTTGACAGGGCATTATTGCCAGTGACAACCCACAGAGAAAGGTTTGTCTGACCAAATGATAGCTCTGTCTTTCCTGATAGAATTTTTCTCTTGGACTGTTCACAGTTAATTCAGAAAATGAACAGTTTCCTGCCTTCCCAGTCAATATTTTCCGTTTTCCTTTCGAACACAAAAACGTCTTATTTGTACTACCCTGTCAACGCCAGTTTCTCAGCAATTTATACAAGGTTTACAAGAAACTGACAGCTCTATAACAGCACACAAGAAAACACTAGAATGTGCACATAATTTGTATTGTAAAGATTTTTCATGTAGCCTACAGTGTGAATCACCCTAGACAATGCTGAATTTTAATCTGTTTCACCACAATGTGCAGCTTCCAGCATGTGTACTGGCTACTATCAGTTGGAGTAATTACAGACACACTAGGACAGTTGCCCTATTTGTAAAACATGCGAGTATAATGTAAGTTGACTGTAATAAATCAATGCGTAAAAAACAGAAAACTTTTTATAATACATTATTATTCTTGGATTTCGTTGTCCATGACGTGTCCGTTTCTTAACTAAATATAATTATTTCACTACGACTCGGAACACAAAACTTTTTATGGGTAAAAACGTAAAAGCTTTACCTTACAACCTGAACCGGTTTTCACTTTTAAGAAGCTTCTTCATTTTGGAAAACCGGTTCAGGTTGTAAGGTAAAGCTTTTACGTTTTTACCCATAAAAAGTTTTGTGTTCCGAGTCGTAGTGAAATAATTATATTTACATTATTATTATTATTATTATACTGCTACTACGTTTAATTATATTAACACACATTAATAACATACTCTATTCTTTAGCATTAAAAAAAAGGTCTAACCCCCTAATTAGCCTAATAAAACATGCATTTACAGTATTATTATCCAGTTAAAATGATCATTATGTATATAGTACATACTATACATTTTAGCCTACATGAAATGGCATAAGATTATATACATACATACAGTTATTATTCAATTATACTACATAACTTTGTACATACGTATTATTTATATATACATGTGTAATAACTGTGTCACCATAATGAATTATTATTTTTTTTTATGAAAGTATGAGGGTGAATACATAACAGATACAAACAGACAAAACATCAGAAAATTTCAGTAAATGAAACAAGAACATTACTACTTAAAACATACAAGACTAGACTACGCTGAGTCAACAATTGTCCACAATCTGGCAACACAATCCACTTTTCAGAAACTTCATTTCAGTGAAAACTTAATATAACTTTTTTTTATGTAAATCCCTAGCCTATGAATACAGTTATTTCATCCAAGCTTCAGGTATGTTCAAGCTTCTTTTCTAATAGTTTTGGGTCTCATCTCAAATCAACGTCATGAAAGCTATGACTCATGTAGGTGATTTTATATACAATGCATTGACTAATTTGCAGACAAATTTACCACATCATAAACTGTCACTCATCTGGATGGAAAAACTCTCTCTTTGCTGCTAGGCTGTGGTCCACTGTCAAGACTTTTCAATTCCCAAATTTTTCAACTGTGGTCTTCGACAACGGTGAAGTGGACGAGGTCGCAGTGTCCGTACAACAGATCTCGCAGAAGAGATTGAAGAAGACCTCTGCTATATATCATCAATCTCTGCTGCAGGATATGTACAGCCATTGCAACCTCATCTGCTTTGTCACTGAGGATAACGGTCGTGGGTGCAGTTGAATCATTTGGCAAGTGTATAATGATGGACCACAGGCTAACTGCCCACAGAGTTTTACATCCATTGACAATGGCCATGAAACCCTATGGGCAATAAAAGCTGCACATCTGTTTGACACAACCACACCAATATCAATCTTGTTACTGGTACCCCCTGCTTGAAGGTCTGGCCCATTTTCATGTATATCACTTTTGCAAACATTTTAAATTTTTTCAATGAGAGGCCATGGTTAACAATACGGTAGCCATATTGGAATTGAAACAGTGATTTGAAAGTTTCAAAGTTAATATTATAACACAGCTGTTTAACTAATACATGTAATTAGTAATACGCTTATAACATAAAAAAATATGCTGCTAACAGAAACCAAGTACAACTAAAACTGAGGATAATTACTGACTCACCCTCGTATGTCAAACTAAGTACATTGTACAAAAAATAAATACATTTTATATAGACACATAAAAGGTTTCACATGGCTTATACCACTACATAATGTTATACACATAACCGGTTAAGAACTTTACACAACTAATGGCTAACATAAAATTTATACACAGATATACATTAAAAAGTTGTCCCTCAAAAACCTGTTACCTAACTACATATAACTGAGCTTACCCACAAATTATTTCAAACATATATCAACTGTCAAATATTAATCACACACACACACACACACACACACACACACACACACACACACACACACACACACACACACACACACACACACACACACACACACACATTACATATTATTCACATTAATATTAACATTACGTTAACATATTATGTTACATTAACACTATTAATGTAATAATGTTATATACCAGGGCCACCAGAAAGACAACATATGTACTTTAGATTTCTACACACCACATCTCACGGAAAAACGAATAAAGAAGATCAATATACCACAATTACTGAATTAACAAAATTCACATATCCAACACTATAAAAAAATAAAACAGAACGGTTTCCCAAAATGTTAAATTGCATACAACAAATTGTCTTGTTCAAACTTACCTCACACGTTTTGTACACAGTGGACAGGAAGTCATGCAAAGTTTTCTCTTGTAACAAGTACATAATAAGAAACACAATAATAATAATAATAACAATAATAATAATGTTTCATTTAATACATGTTACACTCAGTGTTAAAACATACTATTTAATATACAACAAAAAGAATGATACAATTTTAATTTGTATAATTAAATCACTTACGCTACAACGTTTATATTCATGAATAACAGATGTGTATAACATAAATATTCATAATTTATTCAAATAATTATATCAATTAATGAATGTACAAGACAGATTAAATCAGCTCTTTCATTGACATTAACTATATACATTAATTAACACTTCAACAACCACAGTTAAAATTCATTTTTCTTCCGGGGGGGGGGGGTCTTTTTTTCAACTGCATCAGCCTCGTAATCAAGTAAAAAATTGTATTCAGTCACTCATTTTTCTTTTTGAGTCTAATAAGATAACATGAAGCGGTCATATACATCCACCGTGGTCCCTCATAGTGGGCTGATATAACTTTTGCCCTGTATGGACTATGGCAGGTACGACACAATCGCTTCATCTGTGTCGATGTCTAGTGGCTCCCATCCTACCAAAGCTTTTATCCAGTCATAGGAACCTACTGAAGGAATTTGCAATGAATAATATTTTATTACACATAACTTCCTGTATGTGTTTGATGTTTACCTCATGGATAGCCTTTTGAAAACTGCTAAGTGCCAGATACTGCCTGATATCATTATGTAACATCAGTAACATGCAAATCTATCAATAACAAACTGATTCATACTGAAATTAAAAAAATTAGTGCAGTAATTTCCTCTTTCTCGCATTTGTGTTCCCTCTCAGTACACTCATATAATTTCCAACATGTTTTCTTCTTTTGGTTTTTGAATGTTGTCGTGCTCACTTCGTTGTCCAAAAACAGTCTTCACTTAGTCATGAAATGTGTATCACTGCACTTATTAGATCATAGTTCAAAATTGTCAAACCTTTTTCTTCATTACAGTTCTTTATTTTCCCAGTTTTGATTTTATAAAACAAACTGATGAATCCGTCTTCTTGTACTCAAAGGCTGATACACCTGGCATTTGTGAAAAGGAAATACCCTTCAATTTCAGGTAAACCTATTTCCTTCCTTATGACTTTTGTAAATTATGACAATATGACTTGACCATTATGCTTTAAGGTATAAAGACATAACCATTATACTTGAAGATATTTATAATGGGAGACGAAGAAAACAATATTTAGAAATGAAAAACAACCTGTGACCAACAAAAAACCAAAATAAAAATTTCATAAAGATTGAAAATGTGAGCACAAATACATTATATAATTTACCTTATAATTTCCGTCAAGTGACTTCTAGCGTAATTTGTGCTGGGTTACGCGTTTCAGGCCATATGACCCATCTTCAGACCTTCACTCCAAAGGAGCTCATTATATAATAAAATCCATATTAAAACAAACACATAATAAACAAATACATAAAATACAATGAATGAACATATTATAAGCGTACTATTAACTGACACGGTGCACCGCGTGTAGCATGTCAAGACTGTGTCGATGAGCACTGTTATCTAGTATTATCTTTAAGCGATCGCAGCGCGGTATCATACAGTGGGTTGGACCTGAAGTTACGTTTATCATTGAGTATGTCGTCACATATATCGGGGTTATTATGACCTCTCTATATATCTCGAATTCTTCGAGTGCATCCATGTAACGGCCCTTACTACAATAATGTAGAGGTATAAGGTTAGTGTTGAAATTGGTATATGAATGATTGCTTGAAATTAGATGCCGTGTAAAATTAGATTTAATATTATCTAGGGAAAAATCACCCCTGTTAAAGTGGCTGTGTGTTCACGGAATCGTTTGATAAAAGGTCTACCCGTTTGGCCGATATAAAAACAGTCACATCGTCGCATATATGTGAACATGAACACACACCACACAGCCACTTTATCAAGGGTGATTTTTCCCTAGATAATATTAAATCTAATTTTACACTCCCATCTAATTTCAAGCAATCATTCATATACCAATTTCAACACTAACCTTATACTTCTACATTATTGTAGTAAGGGCCGTTACATGGATGCACTCGAAGAATTCGAGATATATAGAGGTGATAATAACCCCGATATATGTGACAACATACTCAATGATAAACTTAACTTCAGGTCCAACCCACTGTATGATACCGCGCTGCGATCGCTTAAAGATAATACTAGATAACAGTGCTCATCGACACAGTCTTGACATGCTACACGCGGTGCACCGTGTCGGTTAATAGTACGCTTATAATATGTTCATTCATTGTATTTTATGTATTTGTTTATTATGTGTTTTGTTTTAATATGGATTTTATTATATAATGAGCTCCTTTGGAGTGAAGGTTGTAACGGGACATTTTGGCCTACCTGGGGTAATATAAAAAATCATTGTATTTTGATGAGAAATAATATTGGTAATGTAACATTAAATTTGGGAAACATAAAAATAATATGAAATAATAATTTTGGGAGACATAGACGTAAATTGATGATATGGTAAATTTTGTTGGGACAAAACAGAAAAGTAATTTAAAATATTCATGAATTATAAAGACGTAGTAAACAAACGGACGAAATTGTGTCAAGGTCAGCTCCAGATGCTAGTAGAACAGTTATTTTGAGAAACAGTGACTAACCGATGATGTAACATCGGGTCGAACGATATTACGTCAGTACTTACATAACGTTGGAATACAGGAGTGCCAGGCGAACCTACTACTGGCGTAGGGATACAAGACGTTAAAACAATGGAAATTGGTAAAACAGTCGCGGCCGTTTCACAAAGTAGTGCCGTTCGTCTCAGCCTAGTCTGAAATAAACACTCGCATGAGTGAAACCTAAAAAGTTCCGGAACGTAAATTGTGGGCCCGTAAAACAGCAAAATGTGAATGACAGTTTTAAAACGTGAAGCACAAAATTAAAACCGTAGTCAGAATTAATTAACAGTAAAATTGTTCTTCAAAAACATGTAAATTCAGTGAAATATAAATAATGGTCTACGTGGTGCGCGTGGGACAATGCGTCGTCGTCAGAACTAATTATAAAAATAAGTAACAAAAAGGGGCATAACAATATTTGAATACAGGCTGAAATCACAATTTTAACATGATTATTATATTTAAAAAGAAATGAGATCTCTAAGGGAATAAGAAACTGTGTGTGTGCGTGAATGAGAGTATGTAGATAAAGAAGGCTGGTTTGTGTGTTAAAGATTAGTTCTATTTAAGTTCTTGATTTTTTATTATTTGAAATTTTTTATACCCTGTTTGTTTTTGATGTGAATTTTATAATAGATAAGGGAGGGGAAGAGAGTTTGTCAATGATAAAAAGAAAAAATTATGGTGAAAGAAAATTAATTAAATGTCAATAAAACTCAATTAATGGGAACAAGTAGCGTTTTCTTTATTTCAAACAGCTGTAATTCTGTTCTCCTGTGTTCGCCGAAAAGAAACTGGCCCAAAATTGGTAAGTACATAAATTTTTCTTGCAGTTGGTATTAAGGCAAGATGGCGCCCGAAGAAATTAGAAAGAAAACAATGAATAAAATTTAAAAAGTTTTAAAGTGACATAAAAAGTTATATCACAATTGGCGCCCGAACAGGGGCAATTATATAAATAAATTTATATAAAAATAGGCCACTTGGAGAGCAGAATGGTTGTTTGAAATAAAAATAAAAATTTTTTTTTGGTATGTAGATGACGAGAGTGTCACATAAGGTTATGTTACAGTGTTATTGATAAATGTGTATTATAAATACGTAAAAAATCAAATAATTTACACAAATGGATAATAACGAGATTGTAGTTGAAATGAGCGAGTTGGCTGGTGTGGGGGAACCAGGGGTTCATTCAACCCCAGTAAATCGATCAAAAGAATTCAGCTTAACTGAGTCAGCTATAGATGACTCGGGCACTCTATCAACTCCAACCTCAGTAAAATGTAACAAATTAGATAACGATATAATGAGTATATTACGAACCATATCAAGGGATATTCATGAACAGAAAAACGAAATCAAAGAAATTAAAAGTAGTTTCAATGAGAAATTAGATGAACCGAATAGTCGATTCAATGAACAAAATATTAAATTTGACAAACAGAATAGTAAATTTGACGAAATTAGAGATGAAATTAAACAGCAGAATTTTGATTTCAATAATCATATTAAGGAAATTAATACACGTTTTGATACAATTAAAGAACAAGTATTAGAATCAGTAAGCCATAAGTTCGATGAACAAATCAATGACTTAACAAAAAATGTTGAAAGTAAAATACATAATGTAAACGAACAAATGACAGACAGAATTACAATTCAAGTTAATGAACAGAGTGTCGAAATAGAAAATAAGTGTATTAGTAAAATCAATGAAAATAATGATGAGATAAAATTTAAGATCATGGAGGTAGAGAATGTATGTAAACAATCAATACAAGAAAGCGTGGGGGTTATGAATAAACATAACCTTCAATATGCAAGTAAATATGATAACAAATTTAGAATGATAGAACAAGATATAGTAGAAATTAAAGACGAATTGCATGTGGCAGTGAGCCAGAATTTAAATAATGTTGCGGAGCGAATATTATATACTCGCGAAGCAAAAGAGGATATTGAACTTGAACAATTTTGTTGTGATAACCGGAGAGTACACCCGATGCAGTTTATGAGTAGGGTAAGGGAATTTAACCGTTTTAATAGCAGTAGTTGGGAGGTAAAATTATTAAAGATTCTAAAATGTTTTAAGGGCAGTTCGGAAATATGGGCTGAAGTACATAGAACCGAGTGGGGTAGTTATGAGAATTTCGAGACAGCATTCCGAAATAAATATTGGTCTGAAGAAGACCAAGAAATCTTACGAAGTAGAATCATGGGTACAGGGAATTATGGGGATCATAACAACATAACCATATACATAATGAGGATATTTAACGAGGCGAAATATTTAGAACCGCCATTGCCATTTCGGTCATTTGTCAGACACATTAGTAAACACCTGCCTAGGGAGGTACAAGTTGCTTTATTCCAGAACATTAGAGACCGTGAAATAGTAGTTAGGCGTCCTAACCAATCAGGTACAAACAATAACAGTCATTATACGCCACAAAGAGGGTCACCACCAGGGCATGCATACAATAAACAAGAAAATCATAGTCGAACCGTGGGGTGGAAATGTACGGGATGTTCAGGTGAGAATTACGTAGGTAGAGATTTTTGTTACAAATGTAGAAAACCAAAGCCGAATCAGCGAGGTGGGAATAAGTCATCGCATAACAACATACATCAGCGAGGCGGAGATGACCGCGGGGAAACATCGAGGAGCAATGGAGTTCATAAGCAGCAGGAGAAAGGGTACCAGCCGAGCAGTACCACCGCCAGAACGGAAAACAGGCCACAATGGAAGCAAGGACCCCACCATTGTCCACGGGGAACAACAGGGTCCAGGTAACCCACGAATATCAGAATAATGTAATACAAATGGACATGACGAAGGAGTTGTTGGAAGAAGATGACACAAAGATTATCGAGAACAAAACCGGATTGCCGGAGGTAATCGTCACCATAGAAGGTAAGAATTTTAAAACATTACTTGATACAGGGAGCGAAATATCAGTAGTTTATGAAAATGTAATGGGAGAATTAAAAGAAATAAATAAAAATATACCATCATTACCAGTTGTGGGTGTAACAGTAGTGGGGGTAACTGGAGTACGAAGTAAACGAGTTACTAAACAAGTACAATTAAATATATTCCTTAATGAAAATGAATTTGAGAATACTTTTCTAGTAGTTAAGGGACTGAGTTTAGATGTAATCTTGGGAAATGATTTTTTTGGAGAGAAATGGGGCAGAAATAGATTTTAATAAACGAATTTTAGAATTTAATAGAGGGGGTGAACCAGTCAGGGTTAATTTCAAGAGGGTGTTAGATGAAGTTAGAGTTACGGGGGTAAAAATGATACAAAAACGAGTGGGCGATGGGGATATAGAAACTAAAGTGAATATATGTCGAGAGTGAGATTGTAGAGAGCGTAGAGGACGAGATGCATGTGAGTGATGAGAGAGTATGGGAAAATAGGGCTGATAAATTGTTTAATGAGGGTGGAGTTGTAGGGAGTCCCCAACGACAGAAGTTGTGGGCAGTTGTGGAGCGTTATAGAGATGTGTTTGCGGAGTTGCCTGGAAAAGCCAGGGACTATGTATGTGAGCTGAAGGTTCGAGAACATTCACCCTACATGCAGAGGAGTTATCCAGTACCATTTTCAAAGAGGAGAGCAGTGCAAGAGGAGTTGGATCGAATGATGGAGGGAGACATAATTGAGAGATCAATATCGCCTTACTCAAACCCATTAGTGGTAGTAATCAAGAAGGACGGAAAGGTAAGATTATGCTTAGATGCTAGAAAAATAAATCAGGTTATAATACCTGATCATCTTTGGATCTAACCACAGGATACTGGCAGGTGCCGTTAGCACCAGAGAGTCGGAGATATACTGCCTTTCTCTTTAATAGTAAGAATTATCAGTTTAAACGTTTGCCATTTGGGCTTAACACTAGTTTGGCGAGTTTTATTAAGTGTTTAGACATGATATTACAACCAAAGGACTTAGATTTCCTGACTGTATACGTTGATGATATATTAATAGCGTCCAGACCATTCGCGGAACATTTAGAACATATCGAGTATGTGTTGGATAAATTACAGAATGGGGGTTTAACCGTTAATTGGGAGAAGTCGAAATTTTTACAAACGGAAATACATTTTTTGAGTTTTATTATAACTCCAGAAGGAATTCTAGCTAACCCTGATAAAGTAGAAGCTATAATGCGCTTTCCAGAACCTAAGAATATTAAACAGTTACAAAGTTTTTTGGGTCTGTGTAATTTCTATAGGAAATTCCAGAAAAATTACGCGCAGACGACAGCAAGCTTAAGTGCTGTACTACAGAAAAATAAACAATGGAAATGGGGAGAGAAGGAAAGGGATGCACTCGAGGAGATAAAAAGCAAATTTTCAAATATGATAATGATGAACCACCCTGATTCCTTAAAAACTTTTTACTTACAGACTGACGCCAGTAATGTCGCCCTAGGAGCGGAGTTGTATCAGGAAGATAGCGACAAAGAACACCACACGATAGCTTTCGCCAGCAGATCTCTTTTAGCAGCTGAAAGAAACTATACAACTACGGAGAAGGAGTTGCTGAGTATCGTGTTTGCGGTAGGAAAGTTTCGCACCTACATCTTGGGGAACAAGACAGTTAGCAGGACGGACCACAAGGCTCTATCATTTTTGAACTCCTGCAGATTAGCATATAGCCGTCTAACCAGGTGGGTACTAACCTTACAAGAATACAATTTTTCATGGGAATATATTAAGGGGACAGACAATAAAGTACCAGACACTCTTTCCAGGGTAGATATCATAGAAAATAAGACAGGGAGGGATCTTAAGGAAATAGAAATTTTTCGGTTAACAAGGGAGGATAGAATTTTTGGTGAGGAATTAAGGGATATTAAGAGCATGCAAAGATCTGAAAATAAATCTGGTAAAATAATTGCTAGTTTAGAAGCGGATGTAGATGGGTCTGAATATAATGCACGTTTCCAAATATATCAGGGAATTCTGTTCAAAAAAGTAGAAGGGGGTGAACGTGATTGGAGATTAGTTATACCAGAAGGGTTGATAAATAAAATTATTTGGGATTGCCATGTAAGGTATGGGCATTTTGGGGCGAGAAAGTTTTAAAAGAATCGTGTGTTTTTAAGAATATGGAGAGGCGAGTACGGACGTCGTTACGGGTGTGTGATTTATGTCAGAGGTCTAAGGTAGTGAATTATAGGGTAGAAGGGGAATTGAATTATATTAAGGTGGAGAGACCTTTTGATTTAGTTGCTGTAGATTTGTATGGGCCATTACCCAAAGGTAGGGGTGGAGTAATGTATGTTTTTGTTGTTTTAGACACGTTTTCTAAGTTTGTTAGGTTATATAGTATCAAGAGAGCGACGAGCAGAGTGCTGAGCGAAAAGATAACGAGAGATTATATGGTGAATATAGGTAAGCCGAAGATAATTTTATCTGATCATGGACCTCAATTTGTAAGCGGTAGGTGGAGACAAACTCTTGGATGGGAAGGCATCATACCCAAGCATACCGCAGTTTACCATCCACAATCCAACCAGGCAGAACGGGTGATGAGAGAGATTGGTAGGATATTTCGGGCATATTGCCACGCCAAGCATACAGAATGGCCATTCTATGTTAAGAAAGTAGAAGAATGGTTGAATAGTACCACCCACGAATCCACCGGGTTTACGCCGTATGAATTAATAAAGGGGACAAGGCCACCTAGGACATTGGAACAACTTTTTGACTATCCACCAGAAAATCAAACTATAGACGTGAATATGAAGATCCGACTAGCGAATGAAAATTTACTCACAAAGGGAGAAAGAAGAAAGCAGAGACATGATGCTAAAGGTAAGTGGACTAAATATGAGGTAGGGCAATTAGTACTAGTAAGGAGACACGATTTGTCTAGCGCACAAGATAAAGAGATAAAGAAGTTTTTTCTATTATACGAGGGACCATATAAAATTGTAGAAGTAAAGATGAATAATGCATACGTGTTACAAAACCAAGCAACGCAGGAGATAGTAAGTACACAAAATGCGACAAACCTGAAGTTGTATCGGTCACAATAAATGATTGAATTTTAATATATTATTTTATGTTTCAGATGGGACTCTCCCCCATTTTCAGGCAGTCACGACCTTACCAGTCCTGGCCGTGGGTTTCGGCACTTGGAGACGGACCATGGTTGGCAGAACTTCCTTCGGGTGATGAAACGACGATGGTCCGGCTCCACCAAAATTGGTATAGACTAGAAATTTCCGCATCTCATTGAACAGGGAGGGGGACCCCTAAAGGTACGTGGTATAAAATTTTTTACACTCAAGGTGCAGCGGCTAGGTGTACCATATCACGTACCAGTACTGCCTTGGAGTGAATGTAAATAATTAAGGAGGCTATATTTTACAAGACAGTGCATTCACATAAATTTTCTACTGTTATTGGTAAAAATAAATATAGCCAATGGCTGTAGTTACAGCATAGTTTGAAGAAGACGAATTTTGTTGCAAGAGGGATGGGGGTCAGGTAGACGGCGGGTTAGAATAAATGGGAGAATAAGAGGAATAGGTCTGGTGCTAAAGGTAGTAAAGAGGGCGCGTGAATTCACGTAGTATGTCTACCTAGTCCCTATTCTTTTTGCGGCAAAACCCCGTCTTTTCGGGCGGCTACGAACTTACAACTTTTGACTAAGAAGGAGAAGAATTAGCCTCCAATATAAATACTTATCAATCTATATAATTTGGAATGTTTATAATTTTAAATCTATGTCCGTAGCTATATTATATTTTAGTAAATAAGTGACCATACATAACTATGAAATTTGTAGTACGAGTTAAGGAAAGTGAAATGTTGGATGTGTAAAAGTCAAAAATGTATATGAATCTAAAAGATGTTAAAATGAAAATTAATTAGTTAATATACCCAAACATATAAGAGTTGACCGTGAATTGCAGTAGCGGTGTCAGTGTGAGCCTTATATGTCCTTTGGTAGTTTCCCCACATTTCGGGCGGTCACGGTTTCACCAGACCCTGGCCGTGGAATTATGTAAGTAGTTACAAAATTGGTGAACATTGCAATTGAACCGGGGGGGGGGGGGTAACACAGGGGAAACTACATAACTATGGAACAGCGGCTATCGTCGAAGGTGTCGACAGTGCCGTGATTAACGGTGTGTGAATCATTTTAGTAGGATTACTGGTGTCCTCGGACATCAGTAATACTGAATTTTTTATATAACGCTGAACCAAGAACGATATAGGTAGCGTCTATACCTTATATATGTAACTTCAGTTCTTGGGAATGCAAATGGACGCCACAGTCCAACACCAGTAAACAATAGTGTGTGTGGAAAAGGAGCTGGCAGTTACAAGCCAGGGATATAAAGGGGGGACTTTAAGTAGCGATGTAGTAGGAGTGTAGCTGTAAATTCAGTGAGAAGGTGACGACCTCTGTAAACAGTGGGCGGTCAGCTTATAACACGACTCTATAGAGAGAGTTGGGGGTTGACAATCCATAGAGCTGTTCAGTAACTGTTGCTATAACTATGACTCAATGAGTAGCGATGTATGTCCCTATGAGAGCAAAAAGATTTTAAGTACTAGATTTAATGGTAAGGATTCTAAATCCAACAATGTTTTATGATGATAATGTAATTTTGTGTATTTGTATTAATTGTATGCAGTATGTTAGGGATAAGGATTATAAAACATGTAATAATGTTTTATAGAATAAGTTTTTCAATGTGTTTAAAGATTTTAAATAAATAATGAAATAAATTGGAGGTATTTTAGAAATTTTAAATGGGTGGTAAATGTTAGAATTTGGGTGATAGTGATTGTTTAAGTAAGACATTTGAGTCAGTCCAAGTTGAATATAGATGGGTGTTAGAGAGAATAAGAGGTGAAATACAAGTAATGTAGAATTTGAATATTGATAGTGACACAGTAGCTGTGGGGAAAATATGTAGAGTAATGAGTGATATATTGGTGCAAATTGTAAATGGAGATATTTTGTAGATGAAAGTGATGTAACGGAAGAGTAATTAGATAAGTGGGAATTTGTAAGGGGGGTGGTGTGATCAGGAGTCCTCAACGAAAATCGTTGTGGCGGGAAGGGAACCGATTAGCGCCGGAAAGGGTTACCTAGGGAGGGTCTGGGAACCAAATAAGGGAATGAGCTGGTAAGTGGGAAACACACATCCTGAGTACAAAGGGGTAGAGAGTATTTTGTTATAAGTGTAGAATGATTCGAAATGAATTAGAGTAATAATTTAGAGATAGAGAATGGCTGGTAGATGGGTGTCATACTAGTTAAAGAATTTGTTAGTCTGTGTTAGAGTCATAAAAGGGGTAAGATTATAGGTAAATGCCAAGTTGATAAAGTGAATTATTATGAATAACGGAGAAGCACCCAAACTAAATGATGAAAATAAATACTAGAAAATTCATAGTTACAGTAGTATTAAACAGACATGAATCAGCGCGCAGGTTGTAGTGGGGGAGAAGACTGCAGCAGTGAAAGGCACGAGAGAGGAAAATGTCTACTAATGCAGTTGAAAATATTGGTCTACTCTCTGAATTGTTAATAAGACGCGAATGTGACAAGAGTAATCTATTTTGACACGGGTTGACTTTTTATACCTAATGTGCCGAAGTTTGCTTCTTTAATAATTAAAGATGAAAGATAATAGTTAAATTTACGTTTTTCTCTGTAAAAGTAGTAAAATTTGAAAACTGATATTGCTTATATGACAGCTGAAATAAACCAGTTACACTGCTTTGTCGATTCACAATTATTTTCGTTTTATTATATTTATAACTTTATTTATTTAGTTTTCTATTGTCTATGATTCTTATAGTGTTTTGAATTGTTTATTTTTTAACGTTTTTATGTATTTATTGTTTTTTACATTTCATTAGCTACATTTTTAATTATATTACTAAATACTTTACCAAACTAAATTTTACAGCCCTACCAACACACACACACGCGCGCACGCACAGTAAAGTATATGTAACTTACTTTTTACTAACTTACCTAACTTTTTACTAACCAATTATTCTTATAATTTGAAAATTCTTTTGTTATTCTTTTAATTGTTTTTAAGGTTTTTACCTAAAATTTGGTTACCTACAAAATTTGGTTGTAGGTAAGTTTTGATTTCGATTACGACAGTAAACGTGGACATTTTGTAAGACGAAACAAGCGCAGACACAACAGAAAGAGACAATGTAGGCCTAATAAAGATTTCCATTATTTTGTAAACAGTGACTTGGCGTGTTGTGTCTGTTGCAATGTTTCTCGAAAGTCGAGGCTAGACATCAACAATCGTTGTATATTTTCGAATGTGTACACTTTGTGTACATGTTACGATTCACGAAAAACGTAGTAATACATGATGCACATTGCTCTTTCATCTTAATTTGTTTGAATAAGTACATTAATAACAACCTCGTACGTGAAATGATTGTGTGTGTGTGTTTTTAAAAAACGAGCAGATGTAAACTATCCATAAAGAACCGGAGAGACAATATTAATGCAACAATTAGACTGAAACTATTTAAGTACCATAGAGCACATTTACTTACATGCAATTACAATAATTATTTAGGTCAGTTCTTCACCCTACTAATATTTCCGTCACTGTTATTATTATCACTATCACTCAAGTTGCCTTCACTGGTGCTATCTCGTCTTACATTATTTTCTAAACGATCTGTTACAGTATCCCTTATTCGGTTCGATCTCACGTAGTCATTTTAAATTTTCATTACGTCACGTCTTGATCTCTAGTCTGCAGGAGAAATACAATAAAATTCCTTCGACACTGTCCACAGAAAAATGCACGGTTTTTCTTTCAACACGCTTCTTCACGGTTGCCCAAGTCAGTTCCATAGGATTAAAATCCGGCTGATAGTGTAGAAGTTATAAAACAGAATGTCCTTGGTTTGCCAAAATGGCATCTATTTTAAAAGTTTTGTAAGTTAGTTTGTTTTGTTTAATTAGTGCATACAGCTCAGGCTTTAACATAGATGGACTACAAGGAATGTTATGGTTTTTTAACCAGTTAATCATGTCTGCCTTTTTTTGATAATGATGTTGGAGGTGGATTTATTTGTACATTGTGGTAGGAGGCATTATCTATTACTATTTGTAATGTTGTAATGGGAAATGTTTATTTAAATTCTGATGGGAATCAGGGCAATATGTTTTGTAATTTGGGATAAGATTTAACGAGAGAAGGGTATGCAGAATGTTAGCATGGAATTTTAAAATATGTATCATGTTATTTTATGTATTCATATATATGTTAAGAGGTTAAGAGAAAAAACCAGTGCTTCTTATCGCAAACCAGCACAGCTAAGAGGAAACAGATCAGTTAGGGATATAGTATTGTATAAGGCCACTAGTTGATATTTTGATTTGTTGTTTCAGAGTTTGGTGATGCTGTGGCGGCGGTCCTGAGCTGGCCAGCGCGTCAGAGCAGGAGCGTTAAGTACCTGGCTGACTTTATGGTGTTGGGATCTCGAGAGAGAAGTCCAGTAAGGTCATTCAGGTGCGGTCACAGTCACTGGACCAAGGGTGAGTTAATTATATTTTTGTTTGTAAACAGTAAAGGGGGTTGTGGCGACATATCCTGGCTGATCCCTTTAGCAAGTATGAGTGTGTCAATGAGAGTTTTTATGCTTCGGCATAAAACCTCTCATTGAGAGGGTTTTGTAACGGGACATTTTGGCCTACCTGGGGTAATATAAAAAATCATTGTATTTTGATGAGAAATAATATTGGTAATGTAACATTAAATTTGGGAAACATAAAAATAATATGAAATAATAATTTTGGGAGACAGAGACGTAAATTGATGATATGGTAAATTTTGTTGGGACAAAACAGAAAAGTAATTTAAAATATTATTAATGAATTATAAAGACGTAGTAAACAAACGGACGAAATTGTGTCAAGGTCAGCTCCAGATGCTAGTAGAACAGTTATTTTGAGAAACACTGACTAACCGATGATGTAACATCCGGTCGAGCGATATTATGTCAGTACTTACATAACGTTGGAATGCAGGAGTGTCAGGCGAACCTACTACTAGCGTAGGGATACAAGACATTAAAACAATGGAAATTGGTAAAACAATCGCGGCCGTTTCACAAAGTAGTGCCGTTCGTCTCAGCCCAGTCTGAAATAAACACTCGCGTGAGTGACACCTAAAAAGTTCCGGAACGTAAATTGCGGGCCCGTAAAACAGCAAAATGTGAATAACAGTTTTAAAACGTGAAGCTCAAAATTAAAACCGTAGTCAGAATTAATTAACAGTAAAATTGTTCTTCAAAAACATGTAAATTCAGTGAAATATAAATAATGGTCTACGTGGTGCGCGTGGGACAATGCGGCGTCATCAGAACTAATTATAAAGATAAGTAACAAAAAGGGGAATAACAATATTTGAATAAGGGCTGAAATCACAATTTTAACATGATTATTATATTTAAAAAGAAATGAGATCTCTAAGGGAATAAGAAACTGTGTGTGTGCGTGAATGAGAGTATGTAAATAAAGAAGGCTGGTTTGTGTGTCAAAGATTAGTTCTATTTAAGTTCTTGATTTTTTATTATTTGGAATTTTTTATACCCTGTTTCAGTTTTTTATGTGAATTTTATAATAGATAAGGGAGGGGAAGAGAGTTTGTCAATGATAAAAAGAAAAAATTATGATGAAAGAAAATTAATTAAATGTCAATAAAACTCAATTAATGGGAACAAGTAGAGTTTTCTTTATTTAAAACAGCCGTAATTCTGTTCTCCTGTGTTCGCCGAAAATAAACTGGGCCGAAATTGGTAAGTACATAAATTTTTCTTGCAGTTGGTATTAAGGCAAGATGGCGCCCAAAGAAATTAGAAAGAAAACAATGAATAAAATTAAAAAAGTTTTAAAGTGACATAAAAAGTTATATAACAAGGTCTGAAGATGGGTCATATGGCCTGAAACGCGTAACCCAGCACAAATTACGCTACACGTCACTTGACGGAAATTATAAGGTAAATTATATAATTATCATACAGTGACTTGGACCGCATTAATTATGTTTAATATGTACAAATACATTTTTGTGTTCACAGTGACTATAATGGTCGCGTCATACAGAGAAGCGGTCTTCTGGGCTACAGAGACAATTTTTTTTGTACAACATTCAAGAGATCATATACGTCTGCTGTGGTCCCTTAGGAGGAATGAGAAGTAGCCGCCATGGCCGGTAAAGTGTTAATCTTATTTATTTAAACTTCACAACTGAGCTAGCTGTAGAGGCAGAGAAGGCACAACAACCAAAGAAAAGAAATGACAAACCCATAAGAGAAAGTATATGGATTATGCATTCAACCACACATGAATTACAATTAAATTTTGTACAGGCATATAAAAAGAAAGGCCAAATATAGGGGAGAGTAAGGGCTAGCTGGAGGCAGGAAAGGGCCTTAAGGTTAATTTACAGAACAATTCAATTAAGTAGGAGTTTGAAAATTGGAAGAAGACATGAGACAGTGGAATCCAATCTTTATACACTACTTCATACTTTTTACAGAACCGTGTGGCAGTTCATGGAACATTTTTGTACACACACGTGAACATATATGAGCACTTGTGTGTGAAGAAATCTTGGTAAATTCATCAAAAAACTCGCTACAGTTCTAAATATTTTGTGCCCTAAAGATCTCCTTAAAAAAGGATCCTTTATTGATGAAAAACGTCTTACATACATGAATTTATTTCTAGGCTTTTGTTATATACTGTTATTGTAACATTTATGTACCACTTAACCTGGATTAACAACTCTACTTGATTCCATACTGATACTGCTGTCATAGGTACGAATGTGAATTCATATAATTGTAAACCATAACAGTGCTAAAGCACTGTCAAAGCACCCCAAAAACCAAGAGCTGAGGGAAGCCTCTGCTGACACTGGATTATGTTATACACATCTGAAAACATATTAACAATTTTATCTCATAGTTGCACAAAATAAAAAAATTAAAGATACTGCACTAGCAACACAGACTGAGAAGCGGTTAATGCAAAATTAGAAATGCAGCGAGCGAGGGTAACGAGAACATGCGTGAAAGCGTTAGTGAGAAACACAGTAAGCTGAATGCTATGGTGCTACAGAACGTAACAACAACTTTGCATCACCCGAGCATTCAGCCAACTGCAATTCTCTCAAGCATAAACAGCTTCAGCCCAGCCAGCATATTATTATGTTATTTATAGTTAAAAAGTTACTTACACTTCATACATAAACTGCTCTTAAAAAATAAGTTTACTATTCTAGAGTTATGCTAATCTTAACATTTAAAAACCATAATAAACGCATGCTACTGCCATCAATACAGTGTTCTGAGTGCTATACATCTATATATAGTCTTATATCAAATACATGTGTTTAAATTAGTGTATGTGTTAAGTTAGTGCAAAGTATTTAACATTTATATAAAATACTTAAGAACAATAATGAACATCCACGCACCAGTAAGTGTGCCTGAGGCTGTACAGAAGTACGTCACATCGTACGACTCAATTTTAACTTAATATACACAGATGTAAACACAGGCCTGTTAACAAATAACTGACATCATTCAGTCCTAAAAGAAGTAATGAGTGTAATAGGCAAAGCAAAGCTGCTGACAGTAGTAGAGAAAACCCTTACAAACACAAGATTTTTGACTGATGCAGTTGGTATATCAGTTCCTGTCAGGCATGAAGTGAGTTGGTGTCGAGGAAATGGCAGAAAAGCCAGTCATTTTTAACTGCACATAGATTTGTGTGTATTCAATTAACTTCGGACTTTGCAGTATTGGTAGGAAGTTCCACTGACTCCTACTCCAACGTTAGAAAACACAAACTTCTCCTATTACAATATCGATACACTCAATTATTATGTAATTACTATTTAAGTAAAACTATATTATAAAATTATCGGTTGCTGTTTCTTATGGCTAGCCCGGACTCCAGTCCATCAGCCTTCTGGCATTCCAAATACAGCTGCGTGATGTTTCAAGAATGGACTGATTTGCTAAATAACTCCTGCCACAGATATGACAAATACTGGGTTCTGCATCAATGACACAACTAGTGCTAGTTCCTCTACTGTGTGCTCTAACTTTTCATTTTGGCCAAAAAGGCAGGACTTATGGTCCAGCAAAACTGCATCACATATAGCCACCAGATGCTTGGAGATATTCAGCAAAAAATTTGCAAAATTCAATAAACTTTGGCCCTGGTGCTGAAGTTTGCTGCACATCAGTTGAGATGTAGAGATCAGCCAAACATTCCTATTAGTCGTACGTACATGTCATGTACTGTACTAAAATGTTTTTTCTTGTGGCACATTCCATCTTTCTGAACAAAATCGACTATACAAGATTTGAATAAGACGTTCTTGTTTATTTTAAAAATTATGTCTTCATTCATCAACACTTATACTGCCCCCTTTAAAGTAGTCGAGTATAACACGATTGAACCAGCTGTTTTGCAGTCTTCAAAATATTTCAAGCATACACTTTTTGCCACAGCCTTGAGCTCGCTTAGCGATTTTCGTTTTACGTCTTCAACAGTCATGAAACGTCCTTTCATGGAAATTATCACTATTGGGAAGAGAAAAGATCACGTTGGGACACATCTGGTGAATACGGCAGTTGCCGTGTCATTATAACGTTTTCTTTTCTCTAGTCTGGTAAAATTCTTAACAAGCAATGACGTGTGTCCAGGCGCATTGTCGGGCTGCAGTTTTCACAAACTATTCTTCAGTAAATCTGACGGTTTTCTACAAATAGCTTCATACAAATTGCGTAAAATGTCTGAATAGTACTCTTTATTTACCACTGCACCTTAGCGATGAAATTTCGTGGAACACAAAATCATAATCTTCATCTGACAACCACGATCTTCAACTCTTTTACGGCCAGCATGCTTGTTTGCTTCAACTCAAGCTATTTGAAGCTTGTAAACCGCTTGTTCACGTGCAGCAGTCTCACCAGAAACTTTTTGAACACGTTTACCCGGACAGAGCAGTTTAACTCTCAGTTTACACATAATTTAATCAATGTTCTTTAATCTTGCATTGTACAATAACAAAAAATTGCCTAACACACATAAGGAGAACTTACTCAATTATCTGTGAAATCTAAACTATACATCAAATAGTGATAAAATTGTCGACGATTGTCACTAACATGTGTACCAACATCACATAAAAAGTTTTTTAATTGGACACTTGTAGTGGTAGAAATTGCAAAACTCCATGAACTTTTTATCAAATCTCGTACAGTACAACTCACCACATTGGATATTTTGCAACAACTGATACATCTGATGTCATAAAGAAAACATACATGCGCATTAAGGTTTTCTCTTCCACTGTATACACCTTTACTTTCCATAGTAAAAAATAATATTGGATACTTTTTCAACAGACACTGTGCACTATGCACATTCAAGTTTTTATTATTTACAGTCTATCTACATCCCTGAGTGTACATAAAGCATAAAAGCACAATTTCCTAATAATTATTATTTAAGGTACTTTCACTTGTTGTTATTTCCTCATGAGGAGCAAGTTGTTTCACAAGTGAAAGTACCTTAAATAATAATTATTAAGTGCTGTGAAAAAAGTGATGAACATTCAAAATAACATAATTTCTTCGGGTTTTTTTTTCAAAAGAGGAGAAAGAGGAATTCTACAATAATTCAAACTAGAGAAAATCAACAAGAAATTGCTCAAAAGTTACACATTTGTCTGTCTGTGGCCCTGTCATAACACTGCAACTAAATTCCTTATCTTTACACAATAAAATTATCTTACATACATGACCATAATCATACTAATTCCAGAAACACCTTATTACTGGTATTTTTAAACATCAAACAAAGTACATTAGTTCTTTACATATCACTTGTCATCATACTTCTTTGTATGAATTAGTTCAATCAATAAACATGATCCAAAGCATCTAAAACTGTAACTTTTTAAAGTCTATGAAGGGCTTATGCTTATCTCTCTAAATATATGAAGTTGCACATGATGGGATAAATATATTTACTGCACAGAAAATAAATGAAGAACTTATCTTTGAGGAGACTTTTTTTTTATTAGTTCGTTTAAATTATGGGACCTAGACAAATAATGTAGTTTATTAGAGCATCTGTCTATATAGTACTGTTGGCCGCATTTAGTTTTTAAATTGACAGAGACATGCTGCTAAGAGAAACAAAAAAATGATACTGTCAAGAAACAGAGTTTTTACTTAAAAATAAGACTCCTTTCTTGCTCTTAAGTCTGAGAGAGACAAGCATTTGAGCCAGGCCATAGAATCAGATTTGTAGAGACAGGAAATAAAAACGAGAACAAGCAGTGTAATTGAGTAATGTTTGCATTAACTGGTCGTACTACACAAAACCACATAGTTGGCCACATGGGAACTGATCCCATGGTGATTTATAGGTATGAACATAACACAATAAAAAAAAAAAATGAATTTTAGGAAAGATGCTGTGAAGAAGAGCAAGATATTCGGTAATTTTTCACGAAGATCCTTGTTTTAGAAAAAGATCATAATGTTAAATACCAAAAACTAGGAAATAAATTTCTAATATCATTATTTCTTTGACAAATAGCAATGAAGCAATCTGTTCAGAAAATATATGAAAATAATGATTTGATATGTTTAAGCAAAACATCTTTGACTAATGTTAATGAGCATCTATCTCAACTGAAAGATGGTCTGTAGGTTCATATAATATTCAACTTGCTATCACCCCCCCCCCCCACACACACACACACAATTTTCAGAGATGGACAGCTATGAATTTTTGAAAATAAGGTCTTAGCAACTACAGTTCACAAAATAAATTGTTAAAAATGTCATAACATTTTTTCTTCATATATGAATGTAAAAACACCGTACATCACTATTTTTATAGTCTTAATAATATAATACTCTTTGTCTTCCTTGAAGCGTATCTCCTTGTTACTTCAGCATGACACCAGTGTTTCAAATGTAGATTTCTGCTCACATATAGTCCTGGACCTCAGGACTCGAACTGTGATGCGGATGTATTAAAGAATCGCAGTCACAATTGGAGCCCCGGGCCCACAGACCACATTCACTTTCCGGCAGCATTCACGTTTCACTAACTGTCCATAAATCAATTCACTGAAGTAATGAAGTTTTCATTTCATGAAGAATCAGTCTACTTATTATGATGAATACACTATTAGTCACTGATGATCAAACTTACTGACTAAAATAAAATGATAGATATGAAAAAGAATACTCATGTACATTACATATGTATGTTAAATTATGTTCGAAAAGCAACATCTGAATTTGCTGTAATGCCATTTTATTTTATAATATTGTTCTTGACAAACATTTTTCGAATTCTATAAACAAAAAACTATCAAAGCGCGGACACACACAGAAAATTATGTAATTGCAGGAACTTACTTTTTACAAATACATGAAACATTAAACCGCTAGTTTGCAAAATCACAACTTTAAATAAATCTGTATACTTAAAATGACTTCTTGAACAGATGACTGTCCTCTTAAAACCCAAGAAACTCAAAAATTAAAACATTTTGTACGTTCATAAAACTAATGACTTACTGTCAATGTATCTAACATGTTAGTGGCTCCGATTAATTTTCTTACAATTCAGGTTTTATAAATCTCCATGTAAATCGCTAATTCTGATAAGAACTTTTGGCTGTAAGAATTTTCTGAGCAGAAACCAGCTCAGTAATAGTGTTGTTTTTGACCTGAATATGGTATCACAAAGGCAAATCCTTCCCAGAACTAGCAATACGTCACGTGTAATTCAGTCAATATAAGGAGTCTGTAAACAGTTACAATACCTTTCCGTATGACCTTTTCTCAGAACTAGTGAGCAACAATTTTAAATAAAATTATCTTCTGGGCTGTGGTCCTTTTCTTATAAAGTTAGATGTTTCAACCACAGCTGCGTCAGTCATCTTCAATGGCCTCCTGTTTACCTAAGGAAGGCTTTCACCCCATGTCTATGCAGTAATTTTCTATCATGTCCTCACTCTTTAGGTCTATGCAGAGCATCTGCCAATAGTGAGTCAGCTAAGGACACTGGCTTCGGGTGGTGTCTACAGTATTGTTTGTGTGGCTGCATGTATATGGCACAATGAAGTGCAGTGCAAGGATGCAAATCAGTGAACACAGGCAAGACTGTAGACAGGGGCAACTGGAGAAGTCAGTGCTTGTGAACCATCTTCTGGCTAATAACAATGCAGTAAAGCAGGGGTCTCCAAACTTTTTCACTTGAGGGCCGAATTGAAAAGTCATGGATGTCAGGCGGGCCAACAACATATATATACATACACATATATGTATAGTAAATTTATTTTTTTAAGTTTACAAAATAATCAAGTCAATAAAATAGGTATTTTAAAAAAATTAAGCAGACTTGTACAAAGAAAACAAATTCATTTATTCAAAATAATGTAAATAAAAGTAAGGAAAAAATAACATTTACAGATATTTCTTATGCATTATTTTTTGGCAAGTGAGGTTATTAGGTTGATGCGAGTGAAAAGCGTGGTTCATTCAAGGTACCCAGATGAACAAGCACATTAACCACATAAATATTTTAAACTTATACAAAATAACAAAATATTATAACATTTTACTAAACTTGTTTCTTGTTTGGTTTAGTTAGTTAGTAAAATGTTATAATATTTGAAGTATTTTGATGATCTATTTAAAAACCGCACGCAGCATCAGCCTGGTTGCCGCGGGCCATAGTTTGGAGACCCCTGAGGTAAAGTTTGAAGAGACTAAGACCCTGTCCTCCACCTTACACTATTACACAAGGCTCCATTGGAAAGTGATGAGACATAAACACACTAACAGCCCCAACAGGAAGGAAAGCTTAAAACTGAATAGGGCCTTGTATCTGCCACTGCAAGGTTCTTGGATCGCTACCTTAGGTGCAACATTTAACTTCGTTAGTGATACAAGCGAGTAACGACACTGGGTCGAGCTCTTGGCTATCTCATAGCTGCCTGACTGCAAAATTCAACATAAGTGTGATGGTTTGGAGTGTCGCGTCATCAGTTGCCACAGTAGCAGGCCGGTAAACAGAATACCACTCAAGATGACTGCTGTAGCTGCAGTGGAAATGTGTTATGTATATTATTCACAGGAAGAGGACCACGGCCCCAACACCCACAATGACATTCAGAAATAAAGGACACACAAATTTTATCACAGCAAGTTCAATATACTTACTGTCAGACTTCGTATAGTGGTTAAAAAAAATTCTTTTTAAGGATGATGTTTAACAACTTATGCAATATTACAACTTTGTTGTGATACATCACACAGGCATTAACTAATTAATCACCATTCAAATGTTACCAATGTGTAGTATGTGATCTAATATAAGTGTTTTAAGCTACTAATTTACTAACACAGCTTACAATGTGCTGTGTAAATTACAAATCTTACTATATACATGCAGTTTCACAAAAAGCTGCTACAAGATATTTGTTTTAGAAGCTAAAGCTACTGTATCTGTCTGATATGTATTAACATAGGGATATATTTTCAGTCAGGTAATTTTTTGTTATGTAGATATTTCTATAAGATCATAGAGAATACTTAAAAAAATTACCTAATTTAAACCAAGTTACTTGGTGTTGCTACTTCTAACAGAAATTAGAAACCAATAATGACATTCAATGGTGACACTACGATGTGGAACTGTAGCAAGGAAAATACTTGTCGCTTACATTCCTCACCCATCTATACTTCAACTGCGTACTACATACTGCAAGTATTCACCCCAAATGGGAAGAAATAAGAGAAATCACCCAAATCTTACAAATTCATTTTTTTAAATCCTAGTGAGAAATTTACCTGGCAAGCTTAGTTTTATTTTTAAAATATACAAAAACACCATTTAAGATTACACACAAACTATACTAATTTTTGAAGGAGGGAATATCATAAGATATTAACTTTCTTCTTCCTATATTTGTTGCATATATAAGTGTATTATTAAAGGTATCTTTCGCTAACAGATAGGATGCTCTTTCCTAATTTGTGGTTACCTCCCCAAACTACTACATCCTAAAAAAAATTCCCCTTTGGATCATCCACTGACTGTATCCATTTGTAAATAATCAAGAACCTTCATGAGTAAACAAACAAAGCTAAAACCCTAAAAATTTCAGACTACGCTAACAAGGGAACAGAAATTGTCAAAGCATGTCTGAAACTCTTTCTAATCGAACTTACACCTACATGATCATAAACAAAACATTTACTCTTCGTATTGTTTAAATACGAACACAGTCTGAACACATCAGGTTGTTTAAGACCTAATGATGTCAGTGATGACGAAAAGCTTTGTCGAACAATAAAAATTGTAGCAGTTAGCAAATTCATAAAAGAAATAGAAAACATTTACTGAAACATCTAATTAAAAAGTGTAGATAAAAGAGTGTTCTCTACTTAAAAGCACTATTAAGTTTACTATAAAACTTCAATACATGATGGGCTGAGAATAAAATTAATGTGAGTCATAACCAGAGAGGAAAGATACAGCCTATCCTATCAGAGATTGTTTTGGCAGTGACAGTAAATTATTATAATTGTTAGTCAATGCTGATGCCCTGTTGTGAGTAAAAAAAAATCCTCTAATAGTTAAAAAAAAACGCAAAAAATCCAAAGCCCACTAAATGTGAAGTTTGTTCTGTAATAACTATTCTGAACACAAAAGGTGAAGAAATCACAATCACAAAATGGAAACTCATGGGAAATTCATAGCTGTTTACTGTAATATTACGACATGAGAAAATGTCTCAAAATGGTGTCATGAATTCTTGGAATGAGCTACTGTTTTTCACAATGAACAGATGTATGGAGTTTTTGATCTTTGATATAATTCTCAAAATCGAAGAAACACTAAACAATAAAAAAAAATTGTTTTGGCAACAACAAAATTGCATGAATTATATCCTGGAATTCTAGAACTACGGTTCATGAAACTGGGAAGAAATGTGCTATAAAACTGTGTATGTGTGGGGATGGGAATAAATTGTTAATGATGAAGAAGATGTTACTGGGCTCTGTTGGGTTTGAGAATGAAATGTGGTTTTAACACATGCTCTTGAACTGATGCTACAATCATTTCAATGACACCACACAGATTCTCTCAAATCAAAATACTGATTTCAGCCAATTCAACGGCTTCAGTTTTTTGGGTACTCTGGATGACTTTGTCTCAGAGCAAAACAATAATGACAAGACACTTTGAGGCAACCTTCATCCAAAACAAAAACAAATTGAAGGGAATGCTGACACTAAGCATCTACCTGCTCCATGACAATACTCAGTCCCATACAGCACATATCCCCTCTGCACCGCTCAACAGTTGGAAATGGATGTTCTGGATCATCCACCACATAGCCCCCCCCCCAAGAGATTTTCAGTTATTTATTACTTCCTCACTTGAAGAAACAACTGGCCAGATAAAAGTTCCAACAATCATGGAAAGATTGTTAAACAATCATGGAAGATGTCATAATAGGCTTGAAGGACCGGTGGCAGAATTCTATGATTTCTGGATACAACAGATAATTCCCATGGCAGTAATTATGATGAAAAATGTTATCGGTAATAAAATAATTGTCAATTAGAAAGTCAATTTAAGGGCTTTGCATTTTTATTTTTGGACTTGCCTCATATTAACCATACACTAATAATCTGCATGAACAAATAAACTTTACAGAAAACATGAATGGTATTGTTGGCAAACTGATGTTGGGGAAATACAAAAATTTTAATATATACTACAAGTACAATATATATATATATACATAATTAATGTATTCATACAAATATTTACACAATATGTACAACCGTAACAACTGGCGTCAAAAAATTCCACTTACATTATAGTGGTATACATACAAAAGTATATGATTATTTACAAAAGATGCTCAAAAGAAAGAGTTCATGTTAAAGCATTCCAAACACATGCTTGTAAGCATTAATGCATAAGCATTTTACCAGAACTATGTTGGTCCTCTGTTTGCAGTTGATACGTATTGAAGTCATCTACTTCAGAAATTAAAGCATTCCGTAATCGCCTCGACACTAGACTTTCTTCGCTACCGGATTCGTATTTCATTAATAACTGTAAATGTTCAAAATCTAGTTGGTTAGGTATCATTTCCTGCAACACAAAAGTGTATGTATGAATGGTTATTAATAACAGTATATTTTTAATTATGTGTAAAGCATGTTTTATGCAGTTGGACATTACAGTTGACTCGGAAAGGAAATAATCTGATTAGTATGTTTGAGACACTGCTATCGCTTGTTCTGAGACTGATAAAATAATTTTTACTTTTATTTTGTTACTTTTTTCTCTTTAGAGAAAGTGAGGAATGAGATAACAGATGATAAATGCTTATCTACTACTTCATGCATATGGCTGAATCAAACAACACGTCAAATTTAAATGACAGTTTGTTGTCCAGTAAAGTATTTCTAGTGACCAGTACAGAACAAGCATGACTAAAGTACAACATTAAACCTGGCAATCTTTCGCCAAGTATGTAGGCAGTCTGTACTGTGCAGTATATCGTACAATATTTTGGTATTACTGTAAGTGATTATCTTAGTTTCATTTTTTATTTTTGTACTCGTTATCATCTGACAAACTCATTGTGAGGGAACCTTGCTTTACAATCCGATTACGGGAGTATACATCCCAAAACGTGTTGTGTACATATTACAAATTACACAAGTGTCTGCTATATACTTACTCACATAAAGTAAGAATAGACGTATTGACTTTTCACTCTGTATAAATCTCAAATTGATAACTATTGCTCAAACAAACGTGATGTTTCAAATAATAATGTAATATGTAATGAGTTATAAACAACAAACTACACAAATGTGTAGAATATTTTAAACATTTTTTAACAAATATTCTATCTACGTACAATCTGTTTACATTTGTTACAAAAGAAAACTTACTTTCACATTCTCAATAGGTCTAAAAAGTACACAAAACACAATAGTGACAGTTTGAGATTAGTCAGACAGAAAGATTTTTGTTTGCATAGACCGCACGGAGAGTCACTGAAGATCACTGACTGAATAAGTACTAAGTATATAAGTAAAATTAAGACTTAGCAAACAGAAGAAGAGAAGCATAAACCGTGTGGCTGGAGCATACTTCAATGGGCGGGGGGGGGGGGGTGAATATCTCTCTCATCTGATATGAACTTAAGAGCATTAAAAGACTATGCACTCACAGTAACAACACCCGATGATGTTGACGGCTGCTGGTAGCCGGCAGAGTTTTGTGTTGTTGATGATGACGCTGACTGTGACTGGTTTGCAGTAGTGTTGCTACTACTAGTCCTCAAATCACTATCCTGTTTCTCTTTCTTCACAGTCACCTGTTTCCGTTGGCCATCATCTGAGCAGAAGTACACTTCCACATTGCCACTTTCACTAATTGTATTATACACAGGTTCTTTTTTAACTGTCTGATGTTGAACATGATCAGGACACAAATACACTTCTATTTCACCAGTTTCACTTTTCATGTGCATTCGATACATCTGTAAATAGTTAAAAAATAAAATGTATGTCAATTTTAAATAAATTAAAGTTTTTTTGTGAAATAACTTATATTCTAAGAGGCTTTATTCTTATTTATTCTTCTTTTACAGAATGCAGTCAGTAAATTGTCTCATACAGATATATTAAATTGCTTAAATTATTAGTATTGGCTGTAAAATAGCTTACTGTCCACTTCTGCAATAAATGTCTTAGAGATATCGTATGTACTGCATAAGTATCAGTATATTTGTCAGGTCATATTCAAAAATTTTTAATCTCAATTATGCCTACAGTAACAACTGTTGATATTCAAAAAGATAATACAATAAACAATGCTTGAACCATTTAAAACTTAATAGCACTGACACTAAGTCCCCCACATGGACTGTGATACAAACCAGACAAGCTACAGAGTTGTTACCTTCCTAACTGAAGTATTAGCCAAACTAAACCTAATTTCATTGCTTTATTTGTTTTCGAACATGAAACATGTACAGTGGAACCTTGATATAACACCCCTGTGATATAACGCAACCCTTGATGTAACACTCATTTTTCACAGTCCCGGCAAATTAAATAGTTAAACTTGGGACCTTTATATAAAGCGACCCTCGATATAAAACGCTTTTTGGCCGGTTCGCAGAAGAGCGTTATATCAAGGGTTTACTGTATTTAGCATAAATCTTCACTGCTCTCATACATAAAGTATTAAACAAACATTTAGCAGAAGCTTACCGACAAAATGATTACTTTCAACTCTGCTGCCACAAGTGGCAGTCTTGTATTTACACTTTCCTAAGGGAATGTTTGTTACAATCAAAACACTATGAATGTCAAACTATCCTAGTTTCGTCATGTGATAAGGAGAAGTAAGACAGAAAAAACTATTATTCGTTACAATACAGTCCCAGGTCCTACTCTAGTTCTTTCCAAAAAGTGAATTCCCTAGTCAACCATTAACTAGTACTTTCTGTAACAGTACAAGTTTTGTATTTGTTCGTTTACAGTGCATCATCCAAGCCATCCAATAGTAATTCTGTAATGTCCACATTATTTCACAGCATTTCTGTACTTATATATTAATTTATAACACTTTTATTATAATTTACATATACTATAAGTCTTTTCAAAAAACGTTTTTTTTTTAATGTGTAACAAGACTGGAAAAATGTTTATAAGTGTTGTGTAGTGTCGTTTGATAGACGTGTCAACAAATGACTTATACGTCATACATGTTTATATTGTCCTATCAACTATACACATGTTGTTTTACATCATTTAACATTTTTATTTTACCTGATTTATTTATTGTTATTAACTCGTACATTTATGGAGGTATGCACACAATAGCCCCCTTGTTGTTCAAAAAGCCAGAGAAACCACATTAACGAGCCACAGACAGGAAGCCTTGACCTAGACTGTATGGGATCACTAACAAGAATTATACAGAGAACATTTTTTATCCCATCAACTGTTATTATTTGCATTCTATGTAAAATGTACATACAAGGTCTGACAAAAAAGTCTACAAGCTTAACACAATAAAATTTCTGTGTACCACGGTCACTTAACATCTCTCATTGGGGAGTTACACTACCAGTCCCTAGTACTCTCTTCAAAGCAGCTTCACAATTATTGAATTTTGTGAATCTCCTTCAAAGTTACAGTTGCACAGTTGTATTGTACTTGATGTCAGAAATGTTTACATTTCAAGTGTTTCTTCTATCTCTGGGAAAACAAATAAGTCACACAGAGCCAGATCCATTGAATGGGGTGGGTGTTCCAACTATGATTTTTTCCTCTAAAAATTCTTCTCCACAGTGTCATGGAAAGAAAATGAGTCATAAGATTCTAAGTTGCAGCTCAAAGTTCATGGTTAAAAAAGTTTTTTTTCATATAACTTTTTTATAGTATGGTCACATAGTATAACAGATTCACAGTACTGTATAACATTCTATATAGTGATTTTATAGATATACCACAGACACACTGTGGTAAGTTGCAAATTTCATCATTAGATCTTGTATATGTGTGTGATTCAACTGTATACATAACCACTACATTAAAATGAATAAAATCAAATGTTAAATGTCCAAAAATTACTGTAGCCCCAATGAAAGACATGTGCATAAGCAAAATTCATTGAAAAAGAGAACTTAAAGGGCAACCGAAATATCTTCCAACACCTTGCAATAATGGTAGAGTTCTGAAACAACGAATCACCTAATTCACACAGCATACAATGTCCATCTGACTGCCAAATTTCACTAATACATTTAAACGGACCAACTGTTAGCACTGCGTGTAGTGCTGGAAAGTATAAATGGCAGTCAAAAGAAATCACCACAATACTGGAAAAACTGCTCTCCTACAACTACCACCATCAAAACCTTTGCTGCAAAGTATCTGGCTAGACTTTGCTCGTATACTTCCTCTTCTTTCACTTTGCATGTCCACATTACATCTTTCTACTTTAAACTCTTTATTTTAATTTATACACTTATACCTTTGTCTGTCCATGGATCTTTTTTCTTAGCTTTGCTATTACAACTGTACATTATCAGTCACACACCACACACATGTGTGTATACAGTACAACCTGTCACATCCGGACCTGTGATATCCGGATCCTCCCATATCCGGACGTATCTCCAAACTAATTTTTCAATTTTGGTTAGCGAAATGGTTAGGGATGTAAAGATACTACTCTTGATGTTTTGGCTGTTCACCACTTTTTCTTTACTACACTTACGTCATTCTGCGATATGGTTCACTATTTTTGAATATTTAAGTTTTTACCATTGAAATACTTTATTTGGGGCAACTAAGTCTTAGCTTGCGTCCAGCCGACGCAGCGGCGTTAGGTCGACTCACTTTACATGCGGGCGGACGTCACTGCCTTTCTTGCTACCAAATTTCGTCACTGGGGCTCAAATGGGGGAGTGACGCGTAATATATGGCCTGCATACAAGAGCTGGTCACTAGCCTCTCCTCTCCAACTCCAACTCTCACCTACAAGTGGTGGGCCCTGTTAAGTCGAGCAACCCATGCTACGGTTGTGGTAACCAATCCATTCGGCAGCTTGGGTCGGCGAGCCAACGAGAGATGGGGGTCTGGGCGAGGTGGCCCTGAGGTAATCAGGGACCCGGCTTACCAAGATGTAGTGTGTCGGCAGCAGGATGCATGGCGGGGTTGGTGGCGGAAGAACATAAAAATGTCAACGGCGGCGCCCATAGATCTAGTGAGTATGGTCTACTGCGGACGGGTGGATGAGACTCGTTAGCTCAGTGAAGGCAACTCATCTAAGAGACGGGAACTCTAAACATAAAACCCCTGGTCCTCCAGGTTGGGGGTTGGGCGTAGGGTTAACAACCCACCCCATAAAATAATATTGTTATGAAACCAAGAGAAAAAGGAAAAGCCGGACGGATTAATGGAATTGGGACTGGATCGTGGAAAAGGGACAAAGATTTTAAACTTGCGACGTGGAACTTGCGTTCCTTATACAGACCTGGAGCCTTGAAGATATTAATAGGAGAGGTTCTCAAATATAAGATAGATGTTTTGGCTATGCAGGAGATGAGGTGGACTGGCGCTGGAATCATGGATCGAAGGGACTACTCGGTGTATTACAGCTGTCAGAACCGGGACCATGTGCTTGGAACTGGCTTCTTGGTAAGCCGTAGAATGAAAGCAAATATCATTGATTTTAAACCCCTTACACCTAGAATGTGTAAAATAAGACTTAGGGGAATCTTCTTTAATTATACTATAATAAACGTGCATGCCCCAACTGATGATAAGCCTGAGGAGGAGAAAGATGATTTTTATGACTTGCTGGAGAATGCGTATGCTAGCAGCCCTAGACATGACATAAAAATAATCATAGGTGACTTAAATGCCAAAGTGGGAAGCAGCCATGCTTGTAGTAATATAGGAAAGTATAGTTTACACTCTGAACACTCAGACAATGGTTTCCGATTATTGAACTTCGCAGTTGGTCAAAATATGATCATAGGAGGGACTTTCTTCGACCACAAAGACATACATAAGGGCACATGGATCTCTCCAGATGGGAGAACGGTCAATCAAATAGATCATGTCCTATTGGATGGCCGCCATAAGTCAGACTTACAAGACGTTAGAGTTTATAGAAGTGCCAACATGGATAGCGATCACTATCTCGTAATTGCAAAACTGAGAGCTAGAATCTCCAATAATAGAAATGAAAAAGGAATAAAGACTGTTAGATACAATACAGAAATACTAAAGGAAGAAGAAATAAAACGGAGGTTCGAGGAAGTTACTAATGAGAAAATTAGACAGTGGAGACTTGAATGCCGTGAGGAACAAGATATAGAAAACCACTGGCTTAATCTAAAAAACATGTTAGTGACCACGGGAGAAGAAATCGTTGGTTTGAAGAAGAGACATGGGCGAGATGAGTGGTTTGATAAGGAGTGTGAAGAGGCAACTGACTTCAAAAACAAGACATACAAATTTATGATCCAAAGGAAATGCACTAGGGCTGTTCAAGAGGAATACAGGAAGGCCAGGCGGATGGAAAAGAAGATTCATAGAGGAATAAAGAGGGAGTATATGATGCGACAGATGAAAAAGATAGAGGAATATAAGAGTAAAAGGCTGAGCCGAGATATGTACAGGAAGGTGAATGATATGAGACAGGAATTTCAGCCTAGAACAAATGCCTGTAGGGATAATAATGGTGGCCTTGTGAGTGATAATGCTGGCGTAATCAGGAGATGGACAGAACACTTCAAAGAGTTGCTAGGCTCAGTTGAGGAGGCTTCGATGGAGGCATCTGATAATGAAGAGGAAGCAGGAGAATTCGAGGATGAAAGAGAGGAGTTGGTGCCATCCTATGACGAGGTGTATGAAGCTCTAGAAAAGCTTAAAAATAACAAGGCAGCAGGTTCCGATGGTTTACCAGGGGAACTATTAAAGAGCGCAGGAGGAGATTTCATAAAGGAATTTGCCCATCTCATAGAGCGAATATGGCTGGAGGAGGTAATGCCTGATGAGTGGAACAATGGGGTGGTGTGTTTAATATATAAAAAGGGTGATCCGCTCATATGTAAAAATTATAGGGGCATCTCTCTACTTAATACAGCATATAAGGTATTGTCCAACATCATATTTTCTAGGCTGCTTCCCTACGCTGAGGAAAACATAAAAGAATATCCAATGTGGATTCACTAGGAATAGGTCAACAGACCAAATATTTACACTAAGGCATATCCTAGAAAAAACGTTGGAATATGGAGTGCCCACTCACCATCTCTTTGTGGATTTCCAGTCGGCATATGATTCAATCAACCGGAAAATGCTATATAGAGCTATGAAGGAGTTGAATATACCATCTAAGTTGGTGCGTATGGTTGGAGTAGTTATGTCCAATTCTAAGTGCCAAATCAGAATACAATCAAATCTATCTAACTCCTTAAAAACATTGAATGGGTTGAAACAAGGAGATGCCTTAGCATGTCTGTTGTTCAACATAGCTCTAGGAAAGGTCATCAGGGATTCAGGAATTCAAACTAGCGGACACATATTTCACAAGGTACAGCTTCTGGCCTATGCTGATGACATTGACGTCATAAGTAGGTCTGAATCTGGCTTAAAGGAAGCCTTTCGGGAACTGGAGTTGTCCGCTAAGGCTATGGGCTTGGTTATAAACCAAAGCAAAACCAAATATATGGTTGTAGGTGCCAACACTCGTGCCCTGTCCCTGCGCATTAACGATTATGAATTTGAAAAGGTTCAGGGTTTTCCATATCTCGGGTCATATGTGGACTCTGGAAATGACTCCTCTAGAGATATTGAAAGACGGATATTATCTGCTAATAGGTGTTACTACGGACTGGTGAAACGTTTTAAGTCTAAATTAATAAGTAAAGATACAAAAGCCACCCTATACAAGACCTTGATTAGACCAGTCCTGATGTATGGCTCGGAATGCTGGGTGGTAAAAAAACTAGATGAGCAGAAAGTATCCGTTTTTGAGAGGAGGGTACTGAGGAGAATCTATGGCCCTGTGAGGGAAAACGACATTTGGAGGCGATTGCATAATCAGAGTTGTACGAAAGGTTTAAAGATCTTCCGATCGTGCAACTCATATACAAATTAACAGATTGCGTTGGGCTGGTCATGTGCAGAGAATGGCGGAGGATAGAATCCCAAAAAGAGTGATGAATTATTTGCCGATGGGAAGGAGAAGGAAGGGAAGACCGCGTACAAGATGGTTGGACCAGGTTGGTAAGGAGGCAGTGAGGCTGGGTGCAGCAAACTGGTGGACATTGGCCGGGAGTAGAGACCAGTGGGGAAGATTTCTTTTGGAGGCCAGGGCCCGGACTGGGCTGTAGCGCCGAGGATGTATGTATGTATGTAAAGTTCGTCGCTGTTCATAGCCTTCATGTGTCAAATTGTTAGTAGTGGCATTGGGAACATGGTTTGTGAGTGTTCCCCAAGCGTTGACGAAATTACATTGCCTCTCTACACGTCACACAAAGGGGCGGGATCTCTAATTATGTTTCCGCCCGCTTCTGAACACGAGGCGAACAAAATTCACAATCAAGCCATGTTGTTTTAGCTTCTCAGTGTCGGTTGCGCGCCTGCTGGTGTTTGCGCGTGTCACACAGTACTACAGTTCTTAGAATTGTATTGCGTTGTTGCATACCTGCCGCATTCCAACGTACAGCTACAAAGTTTTTACTTTTCTCCCCAACGGAAAATACACGCATGTGCACACTGGACTTCTGGGAATTAAACTGCTGTTGAACACACTCACCGCCGCATTCTATTGTACCGGCTACACCTCACTGTGCCTTTGTTTGAACTACAATTTATATTACCATGGGACTGATCACGCAGATGAAAACGAATTTACAATTTTTTAATAAAATAAAAACCCCTCCTTTTTAGCCCCGTTACAGGGATGGAAAAGTGAAAGTTGCAGCTGGAATGTTGTTTGCACGCCTAGTCTATTCCGAGCGGGGCTGTGGCCTTGACTCGGTCAATGGCTCTTTCCCGGAAACCCATTCCTTTATTCTCAACCTCGGCTGCCGTCTGCCTGCCACTTGCTACCCGCAGGCTGTGTTTGCGTTTTAAAGTGACAGTTTGTTTTGCAAGTGAGTTTCTAAACTGTATGTCAGAAATGATTGCCGTTGTTATCGTTATTGTTAACCGTTGTTACTGTATTTTATTGTTGTTATTTTTTGTTGTTGTTATTCTTTATCGTTGTTCTTTGCTAAAATGGCAGAGAAAAGGAAGAAAACTGTTGTGGCAATGGATGAAAAGTTTCGTGCTCTGAAGAGGTTGGATGCTGGTGAAACAGCTAAGAAGATTGCTGCTGACATGGGAGTAGGAACGAGCACTGTGAGTGACTGCAAAAAAACGAGGAGTGAGATTGAGAAGTGGTGCTCATCGCAAGCTTCAACAAGTGGGGTAAAAAAACTGAAAATGATGAAGAAAGCCACTAACAACCAAGTTAATGAGGCTTTATATCTTTGGTTTACCCAAATAAGAGAGCAAGGATTGCCTATCTCAGGTCCTTTGCTAAAAGAAAAAGCTTTGCACTTCAATAAAGAAATCGGAGCCGATGGACAGTTTAAAGCAAGTGAGGGATGGTTAGAAAGTTGGAAAAATCGTTATGGTGTGCAGAAACTGCAGATCAGCGGTGAAAAACTTTCTGCTAACCAAGATGATGTTGACAACTTCAAAAGGTTTTTACACAGCTTTGTAGACGAACATGGGATTTCAGGAGAACAGCTCTACAATTGTAACGAGACTGGGCTCAACTATAAAATGCTGCCGACCTACACTTTGGCTTCAAAACAAGAAGATAGTGCACCAGGGTATAAAAAGAAAAAGGAGAGAGTGACCATTTTAGCTTGTAGCAATGCTACAGGAGTTCACAAACTTCCACTGGGATTTATTGGAAAATCCAAAAAGCCGAGGGCTTTTAAGAACTTTAAAGATTTGTCTTCCCTGCCAGTTTGCTACAGAAACCAACGCAGCGCATGGATGAACTGTGAAATATTTAGTGGTTGGTTTCACAAGCAGTTTGTGCCACAAGTTGAAAAACATTTAGCGAAAAATAATTTGCCAAGAAAAGCAGTGCTCCTACTAGACAATGCACCCTCACACCCAAGTGAAGATGAACTGATAAATGGTGATATAAAATGTGTGTTTTTACCCCCAAATGTGACATCCCTTTGTCAACCTATGGACCAAGGTGTGCTTGAATCTTGAATCACTGAAACGTACCTATCGCCGTAAGTTACTGACTGTGTTGATTGCTGGAATGGACGAGGGTGAAAGTGTTACGGAATCCTTAAAAAAGGTGGGCATGTTAGATGTAGTGATCCCAAGCATGGGATGAAATAAAACCGTTTACACTGGTTAGGTCATGGAGGAAGCTGTTAGATCATGAAGCAACTGAAAAATGGACTGGGGAGAAACCAGAAGAAATCAATAAAACTGTTTGCAATGAAGAAGAGAATCAGATTGCAGAGCTTGTAAAAAAGCTGCCTGGATGTGAAGAAATCAATGACGATGAAGTCAAGAAGTGGTTAAGTGAAGATGAAGTTAACGAAATTACAGACATTATAGAAATGGTGTGCAATAGTGATGAGAAAATCTCTGAACCCGAAGAGGATGACAACAAGTCACTCTGAGGCATTCAAGACCATCGAATCTCTGATCAGTTATGTTCAACATCAAGATGAAACAAGTGAAACTGAAGTGATGCTTTTAAGAAGGTTGAGAGACATGGCTTCCAAAAAACGTGTGCAGTGTGTCAAGCAGCCGAAAATCACAAACTTTTTCAAAAACTGATGTACGCGTACTGTAAGTAAAACTTTTTAACCAATTTTACTTTTTGTATTTTAAAGAGTACAGTGTACAAATACAAATGCTAAACCAATAGAAACGTCTAAAAAAAACATTCAACAACAAACGCGTTCATTATTTCTGGCCCTCTAGCTATTTATAAATGACCTTGTGATATCCGGATTTTTCCATATCCGGATATGACAGGTTGTACTGTATATATATTCAAACACTTTTTGCTACAGTCTATTTCTTGATCTATATATTATATTTAATATTTATAATAACTTTAAGTCAAGATGTTTTTTCCTTATTTGGAACATGTTTCGGGACACTTAGTGTTCCCATCCTATGTATCCAGTTGTACTGTCCTAAATACAGAGTTGTATGCATTTAGAACTGCATACAAAGGATGGAAACACTAAGTGTCCCGAAACATGTTCTAAATAAGGAAAAAACATCTTGACGTAAAGTTATTATAAATACTAAATATAATATATATATATATATATATATATATAGTAACAAGACATATGAACCCAATATTTCAGTAACCCAAAATATTAACACGTCATAATAATTGACACACCCAGTGTTTAATCTAAAATGCCAAGAATGAAACTACATGAGCAACTCATCGAGAAGAATAAACTCACAACACAGGGGGAAAAAAAAACACTCCGCTCAACGTCCTTTTGTGTTAGTGTGATGGTGTATGGCTAGTACTACGCGCCACCAGCCGCTGGTTGCAGTATTCACAGCCAGGAGGCGGCGCTGTTATCTCAGCGCCTACTCAGTTTGCCTCACGACGCTGAGTGCACGCCGTACGGAACCTCCGCCGGGAATTGAACCCGGGACCACGAGCGCATCAATCGCCCGCGTTAGCCACTAGACCACCTGGAGGCTCATAAGAAGAAAGAAGATACAACAAATAGTGAGAATACCACAGGAACCAATAACCCAATAGTTTCGGTCAGTAAGGAACTTTTAGTATCCAAGTCACTTTTTCACAATAATTTAATTACCTTGTATCCGTCAGCGACTTCGCTCTAGCGTTTTTTACATAGACGCGTTTCGTGACATGTGTCACATCATCAGTAATCCTCGTCAAATGTTAAAATTCACATAAAACACATAAAAACACATTTGCACATATTTAATAAGTCACAATAACGACACACACATAACACGATGTAACTTCGGCTCCGTGTTAACCGAGCCGAAGTTACATCATGTTATGTGTGTGTCGTTATTGTGATTTAGTAAATATGTGCAAATGTGTTTTTATGTGAATTTTAACATTTGACGAGGATTACTGATGATGTGACACATGTCACGAAACGCGTCTATATAAAAAACGCTAGAACCAAGTCACTGACGGATACAAGGTAATTAAATTACAGTAAGGAACCAATGAAAACAAGGAAGAAACATACTACAAGAAAGACACCTAACAACCATGGCATAAGATATAGATTCCAAGAGCCAGTCAACTATAGATTAACATCTTACCCGTATAAATAATAACTGAAGAACTTACAGATTGAAAATATAGACACTAAAAGACTAACTTAGATGACCCATATACATCTAATAATATTGTAAATGAATACGACATCCTATATTAGACAAAGAGTGAAAGTAACAATAATGTTAATATAAAAGAAGCTGTAAATAAAGGCATAATGGCATGTTATGCACAGCATCAATGTAATGTAAGGGAGGATTAGAATTGTCTCATAATTATAATAACTGTTAGTCAAGTAATCAAAAAATCATGTAAGATAGAAAAAGGAAATAAATAATGCTTTACTAAAAATGAACTTTTTCATGTGAAAACTTACTGATTTTATTGGACGCGTTTCGGCTTACGTATCCGCCTTCTTCGGCTTTGGTAACAGACTGCCAGCATTTTGTAACAGTTGTGTGGAAGGTGAAGTGGGGGTGGTGTGTGGAGAAGGGGATTGGCGCGGGGATTCAACTTACTGTTTGTTTTCTGTATAATTGTGTCAAAAAGTGTATGTGATTTATATTGTAACTGATCGTTGAGTATGTTGTTTGGTTGTGTTGTGTGGTGTTGAAACTACTCAATTTATCAAATTATAATTCTCTTACCTTAGGGTTTTATTCCAAGGGTCGTTCAGACGAAACTGCTGCAAAAAGGATTATTTGGATTTGATATGGGCAAAGATCAAATACACCTGAGTTTAATGTTTTCTCTGATTATTTTGTCTAGTTGTTTTGTGATTTTGTGTTGTTATTAATAAACAACACACAGGCCCCCTCCCACAAAATCGCAAAACAACTAGACAAAATAATCAGAGAAAACATTTGACCTAGTCAGGAAAACTGAACACATACACATCCCACATAACTCAACTCTGCATCTTTTGATATAACCAATTTATACACTAATGTCCCCATCAAAGAAACCATACAAACACTAGAACAACTACTCAGACAAAACAACACACCTGAAACACACATACAAGAAATCATCACACTTACCAAAATAATAACTGAACAAAATTACTTTACATACAATAACAAAATATACACACAAACAGAAGGACTCCCGATGGGATCCCCCATATCAGGAATACTAGCAGAAATATATATACACAACATTGAACAGAACCCCATAATAAACAACAACAAATACACTAACAAAATTATAAACTGGCACAGATATGTAGATGATATATTACTTTTATTCAAAGGCAACACAAGACAAGTTGAAAACTTCCACAAATACATAAACACTATACACCACAAATTAAAATTTACACTGGAAACTGAACAAAACAATAGTATAAATTTTCTAGACCTAACAATTAACAAAACTAACAATACACACACGTACAAAATATACAGGAAACCAACCACAACCGACATGGTTATACACAACACATCAAACCACCCAACACAACATAAACATGCGGCCGTCAACCATATGCTCCATAGACTAACTAAAATACCCTTAAATAAACAAGATTACACCGACGAACTCAACACAATAAAATACATAGCAATAAAAAACGGTTATAACCCCAATTTAATAAACATACTACACAAACGCATCAAAAACAAAAACAACAAAACACTAAATACCATCAACACACAACACAATAAATACATCACACTCACATACCACAACTCATACACACACAAAATCGCCAATACATTCAGAAAACACAAATACAAAATAGCATTCAGAACAACCAATACCATCAAAAAACACATCAGTAATACAAACACAGACATAGACAAATATAACAAAACAGGTGTTTACAAATTAAATTGTAATGACTGCAATAGTTTCTACATAGGCCAGACAGGAAGATCTTTTTCATCCCGTTATTCTGAACACTTAAAAGCTTTAACCAACAACAATATACACTCCGCATTTGCCACACACATACACACAGAAAACCACAGTTACACCAACATAGACACTAATCTTGAAATTTTACATTACATACCCAAAGGTCGAAAACTCAACACAACTGAACAATACGAAATATATAAACACCACACAACACAACCAAATAACATACTCAACGATCAATTACAATATAAATCACATACACTTTTTGACACAATTATACAGAAAACAAACAGTAAGTTGAATCCCCGCGCCAATCCCCTTCCTCCACACACCACCCCCACTTCACCTTCCACACAACCGTTACAAAATGCTGGCAGTCTGTTACCAAAGCCGAAGAAGGCGGATACGTAAGCCGAAACGCGTCCAATAAAATCAGTAAGTTTTCATATGAAAAAGTTCATTTTTAGTTAAGTGTTAGTGCTGTGAAAGAAGAGATGAATAATCATGACAACAATAAATAATGAATTACCAGTTGTCATTAATAACATTAGACTTGAATAAACAAGGTTAAAAAATGTAAATTTGTATCAACTTAATACACCCATTGTTGCTACAAATAAAATAACCACATAACCTAAATACAGGTATTTTCCACTTAACTTCATATTTAATAGGAGGTAAAACATATCTAAACTAAAATATTTTGTACCCCAAATCAAGTAGAAGTAATAAGGTTTCTACCAATACCAATATAAGATACCAAGAGTAATTTTTATATAAGAATTTAAGTAAAGAAGGTGAACTAAAACTAGCCAAAATGAGATTCACTAAGTGAAACATAGATAAAACCACATTGTAATGCTAAATAGAAATAACAGACGGATACCTATGTTATAAGTAAGATATAATACCACTATTATAATAGCATAAGAGTATTATAAGCAAAGACATAATGTGTAATAAGAATAATTAAGCACACCTGTCATATGACACCAGGTGTAATTACTATTATCCAATGCTATACGCAAAGGAACAGACTAGTGTGTTAAAAACAAAAGACTAACTATCAATATGCTACTACTAGTAAACTATTCAAACTAAATAATAGTCTGAAAAGACAACAGAATCCCATATAAGAGTTAAAATAAATGTACACCTCATAGTGCCATTATTATTAACTCCTAAAGGCAATGCCTTGTCGCTGTAGCCACGTCACTCTATCCCTTGCGATATTCTTCATTTCTTCATAGGACCCACTATTCACGACACTCATTGTGCTGCGGAAGTATGCAGTTCTTGGTCTTCCTTTGGGTTTCTTCCCCACTACTTTGCCCTCAAAGATGTTAGTTAAAAAAGCACTATGTCTGATCACATGCCCTATCAACTTAATCTTCCTCACCTCTATACTCCTAAGCAGTGTTCTATTCTCATTTATTTCCTCTAAGATCTGTTCATTCGTCTTCCTATCTGTCTAAACTCATAGTGCCATATAGAGGTCATATTAATGACAAAAATACCAAGGAATAACAATACATTCCAGACAAACAAAGACTAACAGTAGTTGTAACAACTTAATGTTTACAACTGGGGTAATACAGAAGTTTAGACGTAGCCATCATGCTAAAAGCCTGGGGATATCCTCAGATCTTTAATGCAGTGGTTTCCCGTTGCCTTCTGCATCCTATGTACCCAGATACCTTTTATTATAAATAATTTGTAAATACAATTGATAGACTCATAGGCTAAGCCAATGATAGCATAAGCACTATATTTTGTCATTAGATATAGGTAACAAATAAGTGAGAAGTGTGGGAGGGACTTGGAAGGCATGCCCACAAGGAGGTATGATTGCCATTAAATAGTTTTAATTTAAGAATAAATACAGTTAATAGTGAATAGTGTAATGTGATAATCTCAAACATTAACTCCCTTAATAATGAACAGAAGCACACCATGAGTGGACTCAAAATAAAGAGCCAAGTGTTACCAATACAGTGATAAGCTTAGATTTTAAATCTATGCCATAATAAGAAAGTTATTACAATTATAAGATATTTGTGTCAAATCGAGCAAATGTTTATAATCTCCAAACCAGCCACCCCACGCTAATAACAAGAATTAAAATATTGCGAGGAGGGGGTATGTGCATCAAATTAAAGATCGTCAACCAATCAGATCCAAGAAATTAGCCAAATTTACAACGATCACAAGACGGAACGGCAGAGAGAGATGCTTTTTCGAGAGACTTTATCATCAACCTCAGAGGAAGGCAGACGGCTACTCGACACCGCTAAATAAACAGCTGTTCACATAATTTGTGCGCGTCACCGTTGTAAACAAAACAACATAACCTCAATTTGTGCCAACATAACTACACTAGTACTGAAGGTGTTTTAAGTGTAACAGTGCGTAATAAGAATTGCTAAGTGTATAATCCATAGCAATTCCAGGATTTAATTTAAAAAAGGGAGTACAGTGATTTTTTCAATATTAATTAAGAATTTGAAAAACGATATAATCAAACCACATTCCAATAATGTGTGTAAATAAAGTATGTAGATTAAGGTGTATTATCAATATTATTCAATCAACAGTACTAATGACAATCCTCAACTTAATTTGAATATTCTATTTTTAAGAATTTTGCAAACAATCGATCATTTATTATGTATAAATACTGAGTGTGATATAACCACACCCGATTAAAGTTGTTGTTTATTAAACACAGATCAAACCAACAAGCATTCATAAACGATTGAGAATTGTCAACTGTATGAAACAATTAACGAAAGTTAATGAAAAATTCCAATGCTATTTATGTTTTGTAATTTAGGAAGACTCTACTACTATTACTATTTAAATGTTTATGTCTATTATGAATAAGAAACTAAGGTTGTCAAGCTACATAAATACTTACAACTATACAGTTACCTTTTTGTAGAGTCAAATGATGACTCAGATGTTCCATTCAACACTGTTTCAAAATATTATTTTATTGTTCACATTTTAAATGTTTTATCAAAAGTTATTTTAACGTTAACAAACGTTCTTTAAATCATTTATTGTCGAATGACTAATACTTTTGTTAACCTAAAATGTCCAAAGCAGGCATGGTTGTAATTTTGAATGTTAATTATTAAGAGATGATTGAAATGTAATCGTCTTCAAACTGCCTAATAACGGTAGAATAAGAGTTCTAGTAAATAATTTGTTATTCTGCAAGCTAAAAGAACCCACATATGAATTAACTTATTTTAACCAAAAAGCATTCTAACCACACACTGATATTGTAAATCAGTTTTACCACCCTGAGACAAATTTTATAAAAACAAAACTGTTATTTTAAACTTGAATTAAAATAATTAATGATACTTTAGATCATTATAAAGGAGTGTTAAACAGAATAAATTATCATTTTATACGAGTAAACGGAGTCAGTTAGTTCATTTCAATAGACTAGGCTTACAGGATAGGTGAACGACTCTTATTGGATAGCACGACACGCAGCGGCGAATTTGAATACGGTAAGTCAATCTACAGATTAGACTGCTACATCGACCCTGCAAGACTCACCACAAGTAAGTGATCGTTCTTGCCAAATATTTATGCTTTCAGTGAGGAATTGACGTCACCATTTCGCCTAGTCGACGGAAGAATAACAACTTAAAATAAATTAACCGAAGTTGAAAACACTTCGCTAACTAACTTCCAGAACATTCATCGGATTTATTTACATTGGATTCAATGTTAGATTGAATTGAATTAAATAAATCAATAAAAATAATAAAACTAAACTAAAATTTATTGAAAAATAAAACAAAATAAACGGTAATTAGCACCCCATAAACGGTTTACGTTACAATGTGTGTGTGTGTTATGACAATTTCCTACAACAAACCAAATCACTTTTTCTTACCTCCCCTTGGACTTTCACAATAACACATGTGCACAATGTTTTCAGCAATTTGATTCCTTAACATGAAAGGCAAACCCGCTGTTTCCTTCACAGCCAGCTTCAATGTTATTAGAACAGCCCGGCAAGCCGAAGTTCTAATAACACTGCTGTTTCCCGTTCACAAGTTTCAAGTTTTCTACTGATGTGCAAGATCTCATCTGCTAGTTGAGAAGACAACAAATATTTTAGTTTATTTTAAAATGGGACTGTCATTTTTTTGTGTTTTCTATTTCCCCATGATTAATAAGACTGGCATTCTTATAACACAAGACATAACGGAGCACTACAATATTAAAGGTAATCTTTTTTTTTTTAACACAACTTTTACAAGCAATGAGATAAAGCAAACCATATGTAAATAAAGAGACAAATTAAGCAATCTATGGGTCACACTCGCTCACAAAAAGAAGTGGTTACAAACATTTTCTGCGAGGAACATCATGGTAACTGTCACTTGGGACAGGAGAAGAGTCTTGTGAATTTCATCAATCTTTACACAACATCAATTAAATGTGTACTATGAGGTATTCAACGAGTTACCAAGTTTAAAAAATTGTGCCCATTCAAAATAAACATGGCATGTTGAGCTTTGGTGCATAATAATGCTGAGTACACTTAAACTTTGCTTCAACAAATCAAGTAGAAATTACACAGTTCATTCCATACAGTCTGGGTTTGGCTTTAGCGGTTACTATCTCTTCATAAATATGAGGAAACGGATATGACACTAACAAGAAGATGTAGTCTAGTAAAAAGGTTGGCTCAAAATCACATGTGTCAGAAATTCAAAGTCCCTCAATTTAGCAGGTTATTTTATTAATTGATTTACAAGTTGTAGTTTTAAATTGATTTGATGAAAAAAAAATTAAAACTTTATTCTTTTAATAAACATGATAACAAAATTTGATTTTTATTTCTATACATAAATTTTGCATGCTGATACCATTGCTTGATACCTGCATTAAGACAGTTCTTAAATATAGCATTAATATTCCTCATAATCTGAAAACACAACAAACGCTTTATTTTAGATTACTGGGATTGTACATACTTAAACATAATTTATAATGATAATCGTCATATATATCAAAGACCTCTTGGGGGTTGAAACAAATAAGTCTAATAGAAAAACAAGATAACGAAAAGACAGATGTCCAATTCGTCCCCAACTTGTACAGAACTAGAAACATTTTGAAAATAAATTTAAGACTCTTAATAAATAATAAATGATGAGAGTAAATAAGGCCTAAGAATCTAAGTAATAAATTTTAAAAACTATTAGGTAACTATTCTTTCCCCAACTAATACTGGTGATTGAATAACATTGTTAGTTCAACATTTTTGTATTATTTTAGCCTGAAAACAGCTAACAATTTCTGGTATAGCCAAAACATAGCTTTAGATATTAAATTCAATTTAGCAGGTTATTTTGTTGAAACTTGGGTTAAAGTTGTAGTTTAAATCGATTTGCTGAAAAAATATATTAAAACTTTACTCTTAATAAATATACGGTGATTTATAAAATATAAACTGTCCGTATTTCATAGTTTAACTGGTTGTGAATTGTGATCTTTTTGTCAAAGTGTTTACAGTGTGATTAAATATTTAAGTTTCACAAATGAATGTTAAAGGTCATTGGCAAAAAGAGTGATAGGTAAGCAAGACATGACTTTCTACAAAAAAAGTAGTGTTAAAATAATGTGATATATTAAAAATGAAAACAAATTTGCACTACAATTTACCAAACTAACTAAAGACATGTATCATACAGTCGTGTGTAGTTGTTGGCATTTAAAGTAACTGTTTTTCCCTAACTAATACTGGTGACAATAACATTACATAACACACAAATAAAAAATAGTGCAGTTAATACAGGACACAAGATATCTGTCATGAAAAGTGTACCATATCCCCCTCATTATGTGGAGAAAACTGGTATACCGACCTGAGAAATTATTATGTTTTATAATGAATGTATACAGAAACCCTTTCAGAGAATAATAAAAGTAATGAATATATCAGTATGAAATAGATATAATATAATCAGTATATATTGTATAATTAGATCAATTAAGCTGTGAAAGAATAATGACATTATTTACATATGGTAACAAAATGAGTAACACAGTAGAAAGAAGGATGTGAACTATACGATCACTACAAAGCAGTTGAAAACAACACAAAACAAGAAACCTTTAACAGTGCCTAACAAAAACCAATGAAATAAAACATAGAAACTACAGTGATAAGCCATAAAATGATAGACTCTCTGTTAACCTTCAATTACTGTACTTTATTACACAGATATCCTAAAACTGTTTTACCATGTAGAAATATATTTTATACATATTAATATAATGAAATCATCTATTTTTTTCTCATCTCTTCTGTAATATATTAAATTAACTGAAATAATTATTTATTTGTTCTGCTCAACAAAGCAACTTCTGGGACACGTTATTGGTCTTATATAAGTAAACTATATAGCAAAACCAAGTATGAAAACCCAATCACAATTTTAATAATGTCATGTTAAGCTTCCACTTACCTCATTATTCTCAGCTGGAATAACATTTAAACTAGCTTCTGGTGGTGCCTTAATAACCATAACAGTTTGTTTTTTATATTCAGGTACTTTTCTTAAATCTTGGTATGTAATGTAAGCATATCGTTTGTCATCGTTCATTTGTCGCAGATCACACTCTGAAGCAATTAACAACTCACAAATAAAAGCTGTTAAAGAGTTCACATTCACTTTAAGATGTTTAAAATATATAGAAATCATTAATTCATTTAGGCCCTTTTAATATGTTTTGATTCAAACTACTATAAACATATTCAATTTTGATTGTAAATGTGATCTTAGTATTACACAACTTGATATGGATTAAAAACAATCAAAATTGCTTCATAGAATCATATCAAACAGATAACTGTTAACAATGAAATATTAAACTTCTACTATAACACCCTGTTCTAAGCCTTGGCTCGTCAGACAGCCATTTTACATATGTATAGAGGCTACCTGCTGCTTAGTCCTACCCAAAATTTTATCTTTTCTGTCAAGAAGCGATTCATACTTTAGTTACTCAGTTGATACCCTTACAGTGTTCACTCTGTAGATCTCCTATGGAACTCAAATCCATATTTCTTGCATGTGAGGCAAGAACGTTAGACTTTAGATTTTAGAGAATAGTGATTGAAACAACTGAAACCAATACGATATTGTATACGATGTTATTATAAAAGACATTACTTAACATTATAAATTATAGCTGGTCATATATCAGGTATGTTACAACTAAACAAGTTTAGACCTGAACCAGCACTGTAAGCTGTACATGAATGTGCATGTACAAACAAGAAGTTCTTTTGACATCCCTACTGGTTATTAGTTATGATCCTCAATCCACCCTTAGTCTATCTGTATACCCAATTACACAATAAAATAAGGACACAAATATCAGTTATTGTGTGAGGGTCAGTTCAACCAGGCCATCTAACCCACCATCTCAAATTTTGATGAAACTTGGCTTATTTGTTCTCTCTATAGAGATAAGTAACCACACCAAATTTTAACCCTCTATCTCTCTCCGTTTTCATTTTATAGGCTTTCAAAGTTTTGAAATTTTTTTGGTTTTTAACAATCGGATGTTGCAAAACGAGATTTGCTAACCTTTTGAAAATAATTTGTAACTAAAATTTTGTAGTTCTATACTCCAAAGTATAAGGATCCTAGAAAAAATGTTTTATTTGCATCTTTAACATGGTTTAGCGTTAAAATATCACAGAAAGGAAAAGGGATAATCACAAAATCTTTTTTTTTTTCAAAATAGTCCTCAATACATGAGCTAACATATGAAAAAATTTATAGGCATTTGCACAAATGCAATGCACAGAGAAGGGCATTGATGAAAATGCTTCAATAAATCTAAAAAATATATATATTTATGTTCATTCACCATTCAATGAATTCATTCTTCATTTACCAATGTACATATTATAAGTTAAATGTAGTCGCATTCATAAGTGAAGTTTTTCTTCATTCACCAATCAATGAATTCATTCTTCATTTACCAATGTACAGATTATAAGTTAAATGTAGTCGCATTCATAAGTGAAGTTTTATATGTGTACTATGTTATTGACAACAAAGAAGTAGTTTCTATGGAAACTCACCGGTTCCCATTTTCGATCACGCACCAGCGATCGGCCGCAAATGTGCGACACGTCCTTATAAACATTTTCAATGTTAAAATAAAATTGATGGGGTTTTGTAACGGTACAGATTGGGGGACAAAGAATGATTTTGAACAATTTTAAAATGTTGTAATGCAAGCGGCAGTCAACCTCAGGGGGCCTCGTTTTTAACAAAAGTGAGTACAATGTTACTGAAAGAGATCAGTGTGTTTATGTCTTAGCGTCCGTCTGTCTAGACGCGTTACGAAATCACCTGCAATCCAGGACATCTGTGAATTACAGAGAAGGCGAATGTAACCCGCCGAAGTCATCAGGCGGTAAAAAGTTGTAGTCATCGCTGGCCCAGTTCAAACCAACCAATCGGAGCCCAGATTGGTGATCACATGACCATTCTCACCCCTGGTAATCTGCGCCTCAACCACAGATTAAGGCCCCCAGTCGATAAAACTCCTTTAGACCGCGCAGTCATAAAAAACAAGTGCTCGAGCTGTAACGGGCCGAATTTGTGGGTTATTTTGTTTTATTGAATTTATGGGGTTTTATTGGAATATTTGTAAAGTTTATTTTCAACGGTGACCAGGCCACGTGTTGTAGTGTATGGAACAGTTTCTAACAAAGACGAAATACGCCTCGACAACTGTGCAATCAGTACAGAGGAATTCACCCAGCCTCCGTTTCCAAGAACTTTGTAAGTGTGTGGCAGTACGTCTGAGCGCGTCACACAACCATGCGCGCGGACCCACGCCGGAGTGAACCGCAAAGATGGCCAAGATGTTTAAATTCTGTTCACTTAGCTTACCATGCTGGCGGATGCTAGCCTAAGGCCCATCCTACTTTGGTGACGTAGAGCAGTGCTCCTGGAATATCGTCGACGTACGGCACCCAAAACTCCTATGTGTCAGGCGTACAGCCACAAAACTGTGACAACTCAGGCTGTATGCGGCGACGAAATTTGTTTACCGGCCAGGCATTAATATCCGTCTGCATGCAATAAGCTAGTCTACATATGGCCGCGGCGGCGGCCGGACGCAAGCCGAGACTCGCGGGCACCAAGAAACTCTAAGCGTTAACGGAAAGTGATCAACCGGCGTGAATAAGTGGAACAACATCCCGAAATGTAGTAAGTGAAGTGCAGTAGGAAGAGAATTAAAAGTGTGCGTGACTGACAAACATTCGGATGCATCTAATATAGCACGCGGCTAAGCGGAACACCGACCGTTATGTAACTAACTATCATTATTCAATTTTCAATCATTCAGTATTGTAAGTCTCGAGCAAAATAAAAAGGGGATATAAAAAATTGTATGTGTGTGTGGATGGCAGACTGGGTTCGTCTTTGTTTTTTAGATTAAGGACTTAAGTAAGAATACGTAAAGGAAAATGTTAAGTGAAGGTTTTATTTTATTACTGTTTTGTTTTGTTTCCTTATAATTACATATGAGTTCTGGGTAGAATAAATTTAAAGGCTCGTTGGTATATAAAAATGCGTTAGTATTTCGTCATTACCACTTTCTCATTTCTGTGCTGCAAGATATAAGTTATTTCGTCATTACCACTTTCTCATTTCTGTGCTGCAAGATTCGTCTAAACGTTCCCGGATATCTTCTGAATTATTAGTATTGGGGGGTAGTCAGATGGCGAAATTGTCCCGTTTTTCTTAAGGTAGAGTGTTCAAAGTTTACATGTATAACTAAAAAACATGTTGGAGACTCTGGGCTTCTGAGCAAAATTTATAAAGCAGGTAAGTTAAAAGACCGCAGGTAAGTTCTGGCAGTATTTTTAATTATTCATGTATTTCGATTTATTTTAATAGTTACACTTGGCTCGCGCTGCCAGGATCCTGGTTTAATTTTATTTATACGAGGTAGACCTATTTTAAAGCACAGAAAATAGGATGTGGTAATGACGAATTTGTAAAAATATTTATCGTACATAATTACGTACGTGTGAGTAGGTTATGTTTGTGTTATTGTGATTTACAGTTGTGTTAGGTGTTTTGATTGTAGAAAAATAGTGGTTTTTATATATAAAAAGTGTTATATAAATGAACTTTAAACATGGCCAAAATACAAGGTAATGATATGGGTTTCGCGTGGGATGAGTGGGAGAGTGAATTTAGAGAGGTGGTAGGCGAAATGACAGACGAGGAGTGGGGTAATTTAGATAACAATTTAACGCGGATGGAAGAACAAGAAGAAGGAATATTTGCCGAAATTAGAAAGCATAGTGATGATATTAGTATTGGTAGTAAGATGACCAATGATAAATGTAAGATAGTCGAAGTAATAGTGGTAGAAAATAAGGCAATAAATAGGCCTAGTGATAATGATGAGAGTGTGGTGGTGGTAAATACAGATAGAGAGACAGACCAAGTTAACAAGAATAAAGTCGAGCAGGTGGTAGATAATGAGGTAAGTAATGAGATGAGTGAATCTGATGATCAGAAGAAGTTGCAAATGATTATGGAAACAATGAAAAAGGGTTTTGAAATGATAAATAAACGGTTTGATGAAAGGGACAAAAAGTGGGATAAACATTTTGACAAGTGGGACAAACGTTTTGACGAGATGCACACAGAATTAAACAAAACAAAGGAAATAATGGATAGGGGTTCTGACATGATGGATAAACATTTTGAGGAGTTCAAAGCAGATTTAGCCAAAACACAGGAAATAATGGATGATGGTGTTAATAAAGTAATAAATGCTCTTAATAAACAAGACGAAAAGTGTGGAGGAGATAGATATCAATTAAAAGAGAGTACTGAAGCTGAATTAAAACAGGTAAGTGAGAATAATGTTGTTAATGATAGTAAAGAAATAATTAACCAGGTGAGTGATAACGATGATGAATTCAGAAATAACAGTGACAAAATAGTGGGAGATGGCGATTACAATTCTGAGGTAAGTGGTGAAGTTAATATAATTAATTCTAATGATGAAATAATGGTGAATAATAATGATGATATAGTTGAGATTGAAGTATTGGATAGTGATGAGATAGAGATAGAGAGTGAGAGAGAGAAAGTTATAGATTGTAAAGGCATAGTAATTAATATTGGTGAGTTAGATAATGAATGGAAAGAGAGTTATATTGTGGGTATGAAACAGAGGGTAAATTTTTTACGAGGTGTTATGGGGGGTGAAGAAAGATCTTCACGTATATATTGGGTAGACAAGAGTTCTACGAATAATTGTTTTTTGAAGTTTTTTGTTGTTCCTGGATAAGTCAGGAAATATTTAATTGAGTTAGTACCCTCTGCATGGAATGAGAGAGAAGGTGTGAAATGGCATTATGATGAGAGAAATTTGGATGGAGAACTGTGGGTTGATAAAGAGATAGAAGTATATAATTTAAGGAGAGATTATGATGAGTGGAAAGTAAGGTTAGAAGTACGTTTAAGTAATAACCATTTAATTTATGATGATAAAATAATTGACTTGGTATTGAGAAAATTTACTAACGGAGACTGGACAAAATTAGTGGATAATGACAAGTTTTATGACCTAATGAATGGTATAATGAAGGACTTAGAAGTGATGGTGGAGTCCGCAACAAAAGGGTTGGGACGGGAAGGGACCGTTTGGCACCGGAAAGGGTTACCTTAGGTAGAATCCAGGAACCAACATAAGGGAATGAGCTTTTGGGGGGGGGGAACACTTATCCTAAGTGCAAAGGTCAGAGATTAATTTTTTTTATATATCGAGAGAATGTGGCGATATGAGTTTAATAGTAAGTTGGGTTTAGAGAGATTTTGATAGACATTTTGATAGAGAGGGGTGTCATATTAGTTAAAGCTGTTCATGAGTATTAGAGTCAGAGTGAAAAAGAATATATGTATACCTGCCAAGTGGCAAATCAAGCTATTATAAGTAATTAAATTACCCAAAGTAAGGGAAAGTGAGAATAATAAAGAAAGAGATTTATAATAAGAATATAAAAATTTTAATTGCAACCAGTGACAATCTTGATAGAGTTTGAAAGTAATGTAAAGCTATAAAGTGTTTATTTTGAGTAATTTAAATTTCAATTTGATTGTTATTTATAATAAATTTTGTTCTTTTAAATGTTTTATTTCTTTATGTTTTGTGTTTGAAGGTAGAATTTTACAGATGTACCATGTATTTTCAGATGTAACTTGTGTATAACGTATGTAGGTCAAGGTTATTGACTTGACCCAGTTTTGATCAGCTGATAGGTGAGGTTCTATACTAAGACACGTTTAGCGAGGAAATAAAGCCAATTTTGCTTAATTGATTTGAACAATTTTTAAATAATTTCAATATGAAAAAAAAATATATTTTAATAAATTTAAAATTTTGAATTTAAAATTTTTTTGGAAAAAAAAATCTTGATTTTGCGCCTGCCATATAATTGATATTTTTAACTTTGATAATGTTATTGTTTGTGTACTAATCGTGTTTATTTTATTGAATTGTATTGTTAGAATATAGGTGTAATCACATGTTAGGTTAAGGATGTTCCTATTTTAAGAAATGTTTAATTTGTTTATTTTCTAATGACAAAAAACTAATGAAGAGAATTATTCAGTATAGATGCAAAATTTGTGTTTTGATTTTCAAGGAAAACAGCTAATGAATTTTAACTTAAATAAATTTTCGAAGAATATTTTAATTTTACAGTATACAGTATAAATGTGTGTGTGAGCCCAGTATCTGCTAAAGGCAGCCCAGTTTGCATATAAGGGGGAACATATCGGTTGAGGATCTGGCATGATCTAAGCCAGGGATTTGGATTTTTTTTGGGGAAACATGTTAGAAGGTGAGGTACGCTGTGGTGCGTATCTGTTCGATTTTTCGGTGTTGGGATCTCGTACAGAGAAGTCCAGTGATCTCGTTCAGATGCGTCCATAGTAGCCGAGCCAGGGGGGTCGTTTATCCATGAAATATAAGAACAAGAGGGGGTTGACGGCACCAGTTCCTCACCGGTCCTCTTAGGGGTTTCAGCAATGAGATTTCTTCTGTTTCGACAGAAGACCTCTCATTGGGGGGGTATTGTAACGGGCCGAATTTGCGGGTTATTTTGTTTTATTGAATTTATGGGGTTTTATTGGAATATTTGTAAAGTTTATTTTCAACGGTGACCAGGCCACGTGTTGTAGTGTATGGAACAGTTTCTAACAAAGACGAAATACGCCTCGACAATTGTGCAATCAGTACAGAGGAATTCACCCAGCCTCCGTTTCCAAGAACTTTGTAAGTGTGTGGCAGTACGTCTGAGCGCGTCACACAACCATGCGCGCGGGCCCACGCAGGAGTGAACCGCAAAGATGGCCAAGATGTTTAAATTCTGTTCACTTAGCTTACCATGCTGGTGGATGCTAGCCTAAGGCCCATCCTACTTTGGTGACGTAGAGCAGTGCTCCTGGAATATCGTCGACGTACGGCACCCAAAACTCCTAATGTGTCAGGCGTACAGCCACAAAACTGTGACAACTCAGGCTGTATGCGGCGACAAAATTTGTTCACCGGCCAGGCATTAATATCCGTCCGCATGCAATAAGCTAGTCTACATATGGCCGCGGCGGCGGCCGGACGCAAGCCGAGACTCGCGGGCACCAAGAAACTCTAAGCGTTAACGGAAAGTGATCAACCGGCGTGAATAAGTGGAACAACATCCCGAAATGTAGTAAGTGAAGTGCAGTAGGAAGAGAATTAAAAGTGTGCGTGACTGACAAACATTCGGATGCATCTAATATAGCACGCGGCTAAGTGGAACACCGACCGTTACGTAACTAACTATCATTATTCAATTTTCAATCATTCAGTATTGTAAGTCTCGAGCAAAATAAAAAGGGGATATAAAAAATTGTATGTGTGTGTGTGGATGGCAGACTGGGTTCGTCTTTGTTTTTTAGATTAAGGACTTAAGTAAGAATACGTAAAGGAAAATGTTAAGTGAAGGTTTTATTTTATTACTGTTTTGTTTTGTTTCCTTATAATTACATATGAGTTCTGGGTAGAATAAATTTAAAGGTTCGTTGGTATATAAAAATGCGTTAGTCTAAGTTATTTCGTCATTACCACTTTCTCATTTCTGTGCTGCAAGATTCGTCTAAACGTTCCCGGGTATCTTCTGAATTATTAGTATTGGGGGGGGGGGGTAGTCAGATGGCGAAATTGTCCCGTTTTTCTTAAGGTAGAGTGTTCAAAGTTTACATGTATAACTAAAAAACATGTTGGCGACTCTGGGCTTCTGAGCAAAATTTATAAAGCAGGCAAGTTAAAAGACCGCAGGTAAGTTCTGGCAATATTTTTAATTACTCATGTATTTCGATTTATTTTAATAGTTACAGAGCCATTATACAGTCAGCCGACGAAGTAACTAGTATCAGTATAATTTAAACAGTGGTGATGAACGGTCACAACAATGAAGCAAATTAAATAGTTTACTCAAAAACTAAATGCGGAGTGAACTGGAAGGTTGAATAAACAGTGATTGTGCAACTCCCAGAGACACACACGGAATGGTTAAGTACAAGCAATAATTAATTGGCCAAACTCTTAAATTTTACAGTTGCAACTGGTAGAATCCAGAACAAAATTACCTAAATGAAATAGAAGCGTGAGAGAGAGAGAGAGAGAGAGAGAGAGAGAGAGAGAGAGAGAGAGAGAGAGAGAGAGAGAGAGAGAGAGAGAGAGAGAGAGAGAGAGAGAATAGGTGTGAGTACGTACGTACAAAATTAAAGTACAGTAGAGACTCGATTAACTGAGCTTCGATTAACCGACGTTCCGTATTATCCGAGCCTAAACCAGAAAAAATTAAAATAAAGAATTTGCCGACCTACTTTAATTGGCACCTGACTGTACGCGAGTTCCTTGACCGCGTGAGCCACACCCCCTCCCTTCAGCTCACACTTCTACCTGCTTTTGTTTGATCCCTTTCAGTTGTCTGTCAAGTGTCAAACAGAGTGAGTGAAAGGTTCATCTGTCCAGTGATTGTTAAAAGTACAGTAATGAGTCCGAAAAGGAAACACGTTGTTCTTTCTCTGGAAGATAAGCTTAATGCTATTAAACGTTTGGATCGGGGTGAAACCTTAAAAAAGTGGCAAGTGATTTGGGTGTTGGTGAAGTGACTGTAGGAGACTGGAGGAGAAAAGGGCAGAGATTGAAGAGTGGGTGACTCAACGCGCCTAATCAACGGGAGATAAAATCGTCGTAAAAAAATAGGAAAACAATGAAAAATAGTGATTATGAACAAACATCGGAGGCATTGTTTTTATGGTTCCAGCAGATGAGAGATAAGGGTAGTCCGTTATCTGGTCCGATGTTACAAGCCAAAGCCTTAGAGTTTTTTAAGGGTTTTCAAGATGGAGAAGAAGAATTTACTGCTAGCATAGGTTGTGTTGCATGATCAACACTCTCGAGTATTTCTTGAGTTGGTATTTCTCATGCGAAGTGCTGCTGGTTTAAGGAATCGGATATATGTTTTAAAAGAAGAAGTGGACTGTATAAATTTGAGTTAACTAGCCGTTTATTGAACAAATTATATAATAAAGCGCATGGCCCATGCAATTACGTATAGCGTACATTGCCAAGATAAATAACGATTGAAGAATGAAAATTATAAGCAAATAATTAAATTTCACATCGCCGTGGCTAGCAAATAGAAAAGAGTATTGAGCGAATGAAGGCTGAGGTTTAACTAACTTCTGTCGTAGCTCGCAGTTAGCGAACTGCACTTTAAGCAGATGACATAATTGCGTGGGCTGATTGCGCACGGGTATAATGAACAAATACAAAGATTTAACATACTGCCCGCCCAAAATCGGGCGATTTTGAAATAGGTTACAGTATGAAAAGTTGCTTGAAAAAATGCAAGTATACATTAACAAGTTACGAACCTGAAATGTGTGATAATACATAGTATAATGAATATTGGCGCATCGATAGATGGCCCATTAGATAGCATAAATACAATATTGATCAATACTCATCGAATAATATATAATAATAAAATACAAATGCTAGAACGTCTGATGACACATAATAATAATAATGACAATAAACCCAAATTCAATAACAATGATACATGGCAATGAATAACACATAGTAAGTAGCATTACACAATAACTAATAGAAATCCAAAGAATTCAGTAATAATAATGTAATAATAAGAAATAGTAATTCAGTAATAATAAGAATTCAGTGCATAATAAGGAATATTATATAATAATACAATGGCAATATATACAAAAAATTCATGATAATAATAGCACAATAGAAATATACCCAAAAATTCATAATAATGATAACAATGCACCAAACAGTACACAATAACTGACATCACACTGATGAAAAAAACACTTAAAATATTTACTAATGCACATATAAATAGCGTACATTAACTTGGTATAAATATCTATATATTAATACGTGAAGAGAAAACTTTGTACCCCTTTTTAAGCATATTGCGCGCACGGAGGAGTGTGAGATTTGGCATAGTTAAAGTTTATATGGAGAAGCAGTGCAGAAAGCTAAATTTATATATAATATGTGTTACAAATACATTAAATTAAATAAAATAAAACATTGATTTGCACTTGAAAATTCATTTAAACTTTTTCAAACAATGGTAATTGTTAAAAATAAAATAATTTTGTTGCCAGGCAACATCTTTGTTGAAAGATTATTGTCAGAGTGGAAAATCAAAATAAAGAAATTTGTATGCTCATTAAAGTAAATCGTGATTTAGATCTACGCCGTTATAATGATGCAGTTCAAACTGATGTAGCAGTAATATTTAGTACAGTTGATGGTGAGCCACCCTTTGAACGAAATATGGTTTCGTTTTCAAAAGTTAATGGTACCATTAAAAATATCTGTTTTGGATTCATCATTGGACCCTTTAGCGTATCCATTACTTTTTCCAAATGGTGATACTGGGTGGCATATCAATATTTCTTATAATGTACCAACTACATTTAATTCAAGAGCGCCCAGAAATAAATTAACCATGCTTCAGTATGCAGCCTATCGACTTGCAATTAGAAGATTTTAGCATGTTGCACCATTCACAAAAATTATTTCTGCAGCGGATAGTTGATATGTATATGAGAATAGAGGGCACAAGGTTACATTTCATTCGACAAAATCAAACAAGTCTTAGGTCTGAAGTTTACAACAATTTAACAGATTATTTAGAATTGAACCCCAATGCCAATAATGTTGGCCGTAGAGTAATTTTACCATCTTCATTCAATGGATCTCCAAGAAATATGTATCAGAATTATTTAGATGCAATGTCAATTGTACAACACTTCGGAAAGCCTTCTTTGTTTATTACAATGACTTGCAATCCAAGTTGGCCAGAAATAGTTAGCAATATTGGTGTAGGTGAGTCAGCTAATTTTCGACCTGATATTGTTGTGCGTGTATTCAAGTCCAAACTGGAAGCATTAATTGAGGGCCTTACATTAAAAAAAATCTTCGGTAAAGTTGAAGCACTCATTTATACAATTGAGTTTCAAAAGAGAGGATTGCCTCATGCTCACATTTTACTCTCTTTAAATGAGCAAGATAAAATTGTTAACGCTACCGATATTGATAAAGTTGTATCTGCGGAGATTCCTAACATTCAAACACATCCTACATTACATAAATATGTTGTAAAACACATGATGAATGGTCCATGCGGTGTACTTAATCCAAATTCTGTATGTATGAGAGATGGAAAATGCACAAAAGATTATCCAAAACGATTTAATGAATTTACATGTGAATCATTAAATGGATATCCATTATACAGAAGGCGTGATAATGGTATTAATGCTGAAGTTCGTGGTAGTTGCCTCAACAATCGTTATGTTGTACCATACAATCCGTATTTACTTGCCAAATTTAATTGCCATATAAATGTTGAAGTATGCACTACAGTTAAAAGTGTTAAATACATTTATAAATACGTGTATAAAGGCTATGACAGTGCATCTGTTGAATTAGGTTCAGAGAGAAATGAACCAGGTCAAGAAATACAAATTGATGAAGTTAAAAATTTTTTAAACGGCCGTTATGTCGGATCAACTGAAGCTGTATGGCGCATCTATGAATTACCAATGCATTTTCAATCACAAGTCATCGTTAGACTTGACATTCATTTACCGCGTAGACAGAATGTTTACTTTCGAGAAGGGCAAGAACGTCAAGCAATTGAAAATGCAAGACAAACAAAATTATTAGCATTTTTTGAATTGAATCGATCAGATCCATCAGCGCATGAATCTGAAATTTTTTGGATTATGTGTGGGAAGATTCCCGAAAAAAATGGAAGAAGAGAAGGCGTGGAGGTGATAAAATCATTACACGCATATATGTAGTATCACCAAAAGACATCGAACTTTTCCATTTACGATTGCTTTTATTACATGTCTGTGGTCCAAAATCATTTGAGGATGTTAGAACATACAATGGAATTATACACACTTCTTTTGTTGAAGCGTGCCATGCTCGCGGCATTGCTTCAAATGATAATGAATGGCGCGAATGTTTAAATGAAGCAAAAGAATTACATTCACCAATACAAATGCGAAATTTATTTGGTTACATTTGTGCATTAAATGTGCCAGCCAATGCATTGGCGTTATGGAATGTATATCTTAGTGAAGATTTTTTGAGAGATTACAACGAAGAAGTATCCTTTAATACAGCTCTATTAGAAATTGAAGATATTTTGAATGTTCATAATTTGTCATGTCAAGAACTTGGTTTACCAGTTCCCACGTATTCGCAGAGAACAGACGAAGCAAATGCTATTGATCCAATAGAACAAGAGTTTCTGTTTTCTGAGCATTATGAAACTGCAAATATTGAACAGCGTAATCTAATTGATCGTGTGATTTGTGAAGTTTTGCATCATGATACTGGATCTAATGTTTTTTGTTTAACCGCTCATGCAGGTTGTGGAAAACATTCACACAAACAGCAATCATTCACAAATTAAATTCGCTTAATCTTAGTTGCATTGCAACAGCGTTCAGTGGCATAGCTTCAACTCTATTACTTGGAGGTAGAACTTTACACAATATGTTTAAATTGCCTATACCCATTTTGGAAAATTCTGTAGCGAATATTACCGCAAATAGTAGCTATGGACGTTACATAAATTCATCATCATTGATAATTATTGATGAAATTTCTATGTGCCCACTGCAAGTGTTGAAAATCATAGATAGATTATTGCAGGATCTATGCGATGAAAATGATAAACATAAACCATTTGGAGGGAAAATGATACTTCTGTGCGGTGATTTTCGGCAAATTGTACCAGTTGTCCCACATGCATCACGTGCAAGTTTAATTGAAAATTGTGTCACGAGTTAGCATAAATTTGTTTATTTTCATAAAGTAACGTTTACTCAAAATATGAGAGCCTTACCAAGTAAAATAGAATTTGTCGAATTCTTTAAAAAAATTGGTAATGATGAAGCCCCACAATTCCCTCAGTTTGGTGAAAATATTATTGAAATACCTCAGCAATTAATAGGAGATGAAGATCATATTATTAATGAGGTGTATGGAAATATTTCCGAAAACATACTCTCAGATAACATATTGAAGTCAGTTATTTTAGCACCTAAAAATGATGATTGTACTTTTATTCATACTGATATACTTAATCGAATACCAGGTGAACAGAAAACATATAGCTACGATAAAATAATTTGTGATGATGACAATGAAATCAATAACTATCCAGTATAGTTTTTGAATTCTTTGACTATTAGTGGTTTGCCACCACATAAGTTAGTATTGAAAGTTAATTGCATCGTTTTACTGATCAGAAACTTAATTACAAAGGAAGCATTAGTCAATGGAACAAGAATGCGCATCAAGTGTATGCATCGTAATGCTATTGATTGCGAAGTTTTAACTGGAACCGCACGCAATAAGAGAATTTTGATTCCACGTATAAATTTAACATATTCCGGTACTGTTTTACCATTTAACTTTCAAAGAACTCAATTTCCAATTATACCTGCATTTGCGATGACAATAAATAAGTCTCAAGGACAAACATTCGAAAAAATTTGAATTTTATTGAGGCAGCCAGTTTTTACACATGGTCAATTGTACGTCGCAGCAAGTAGAGTTCGATCATTCCATGGTTTGAGATTTTATATTTCCGAATATAATGGCCAAGGGCATTTAGCAAATGATGAAAGAGTTTTTACAAAAAACATCATTTACACAAGTTCTGAATCATTAAATTCACTTTCAAACTATTTTAAGTTCAATGGACAACATTTATTTTTTTAACCGCCCGGTTTTTTTGATTTAATGAAAAATATATGAAAAAATACGAGGCACGTATTTTTTATTTCATTTTTTATTTTGTATTAATTTTTTACTTAAATTTTATATAATGTAATTCGAAAAAGATAGGAAAATAACTATGTAGCCTTGGCGAAACCTGGTCAGTATGGCAATAAAAAAAACCCAAGGAAATGTCAAAAAACACGTTATTGCTTTTTAAATATGGCTTAGCCAAGCTAAACCTCATTTTCCCTATCTTTCATATTTTTCAAATAACTCGAAAATTAATGCATAGAAAAAAAAATTATATAAGCTTTGTAGCAGATAATCTTCAAACTGTTTTTGAATTTTGTACCTTACCAAAAATGAAATGTAATCCACTGGAATTGAAAACAATGTATCTTATACTTCTATGAATGTCAAGTCTCATTTTTATTAGCGTTTATTTGATTCAATAATAACATGAAAAAATTAAAATTGACAATGAATTATATCAAAAAATAAATACGAATATAAGCTGTAATTGTGTTTTTTTTTTCAACTGTTACTAACATTAAATTTTAAATTTCATAGGTATTGCAGGGAATTAAGGCAAACAACACACGCTAATGACGTATTTGTACACGCTCGCAGCTGACATATAGAACAAAATTCAAAAAAATTATATGCAATGATTATAGAGGTATACTCTTTGACAAAAGAACCTCAATAACGTTCAAACTTAAAAATTTAATGAATTATGGTCGAATTTCGACCACTGGGCGACCACTAGTACATATAAATGTATAAATAAGTACATTTAACATTGTACTTACAGTAGTACGTAGGGCATGTGCTCATCCGGAAATGTCCCGGGCATGAAGCACTGAAAAACAAATTAGTCTGTTGCCACAGGAAGTGGGCACAGTTTGTGGATAAGCCTACGTAGGATGCCGTTTGTGGTGCGGACATCCGCTACGCGTACTAATGAATCCTGACCTACATAGATTTGGGTGACAATACCACGTTTCCACTGCAGAGGTGGGGTATTGTCTTCTAAAATGAGGACGAGTTGCCCTGGAGACAAATTTTTTGAATGTTTGCGCCATTTATTTCGTTGTTGCAACTGATGCAAATAATCTCTTGACCATCTCTTCCATATAGAGTGGGTGAATCTCTGCAGAAGCTGCCACCTCCCCAAGCGACCCATTTTTATATCCGAATGATCGGGATCTGGGAACGAAGTAAGTGGAGAACCAACTAAGAAATGTGCTGGAGTCAAAGGCTCGGAATCCGCAGAGTCATTTGAAATGGCGAACAAGGGACGCGAATTCAGACATGACTCTATTTGAGTCAAAACAGTGTAATGCTCTTCAAAATTGAGAAGCGTCCTCACGATAACACGCCGTAAATGAAATTTAACGCTTTTGACTCCGCTCTCCTATAGACCACCGAAATGAGGTGCTAACCGAGGTATGAAAGACCACTTGACTCCCTGTGAACTTGTAACGTGTCAAAATTATTGGGTATTTTATTTTATTTCAGTTTTCGGGGTTTCATAAAAAATATTGTGCAAGTTTTAATCCCATTGTGACAGAACACGTGGTGACTATAACAATTTGGAACAAAGCAGCAACGTAATAGTCCGTTGCGAAATCAGTTGAAGTATGTGGCCACCTCAAATTTCTCAGAACTTGGTTTGAATGTGACAGCGCCTGTACGCATGACACAGGTATACGCGCGGGTGGGACGCGAAGCTGATCAACCGACGCTGTCGAAAATGGCGCAGAAACGACGTTTTCTTGAGATCCACAACCCGACCTGAAGGATATACAAATTAAGGACCACCTCTTTAGTGACGTCAGACCAGAAGTGCCTAAATATCGTCGGCACACACTACCGAAACAACCACTATGTAGCATGTGCCTAGCCAATAAACCGCAACAAATCAGCTATGAACGTCGACAAAATCCGTTGGCTGTGGACATCGGCTTCCTCCCGCTCGCTACCGACACTGGGGGAGTTCGTCTCTAACTGTGTCGGCCGACACAGAGCCAAATGCCCTCTGCCAAAATTTTATCAGTTTTTCTATTTCAAAAATGAACTAAAAGTAACAACCCGTGTCAGTGCTATCAGTGAGTATGGGAGGGAAACAAAATCAGTTACATTAGACAGCGACGTAATTACCAAACTCAAATAAAACGAATTCGAAGGGTTACCACGTGCCGGCCGGAATGGGTATCTTTTTATTAACATGTTAAGGGCGGGGTAATTTTCTATGTATGTGAGAGTGTGTAAAATTGCAGGCTGGGCTCTGTTAGTATATCTGTATTAAATTGTGATCAGTAAGGTAAGATGTTAGAATAAGTTAGTATGTAGAAGATGTTAACCGAACAAAGAAAACTGAAACTTAATCTGTAAAACAATGAGAAAAAGTTTTGAACAACATTTTAAAATGATTATGATTAATTAAAAATCGTAATTTCTCTTCAAAATTGTGTCGAGCTAGTTATTTCGATAACCTATGAAACACATGAATGTATCTAGCGTTCGTACGAAAGAATCCTGGACCCAGATAAACGAAACTTTGAAGGTAGGTGAAGTTATATTTATGTATTTTATATATTTTAAAACTGTATTTAATGCCACACAATGGCTTCCGGAACAGGGACAGTTTTTATTAATTAAAAAATGAAATAAAGACCGTACCTACAGAAAAGATACAGACGTGTGTTTGGGGTTAGCGGAATAAAACAAAAGTGCGTTGTTCACGCAAAATTAGTTATGCAATACATTATATATTGATTATATTATATGTACGCACAAGTATCAAGTAGAAAATAAGAAATGGCAGATGACAATGAAATCAGCCTCTCTGACAGTCAGACCGACTCTGGTATTCAAACAGAAGCAAGGTCAATAGACGAGCAGAATGTAGAAGTATCCATAATTAGTTTGCCGGGAGCGATTTCTACTCCTGTACCAATTAAAATAAATACAAGAGAAAAAGAGTTGTCATTAAATGATTTATTTAATCTCATTAACAATAGATTTGATATGAACAATAAACGCTTTGATAGTAACGAGGTAATTTTAAATGAGATGAAAAGTGATTTTAACAATAAATTAGATGAACAGAAAATCAAATGCGAACAGCAGAATATTCAAAACGAGATTAATTTTAAAGAAATTAAAGACCAGAATACTCAGTTTCAGCAGAGTATTAGTGTAAAATTTGAGGGTTTAATAAATGATATACAAGAAAAGAATAAATGTCTTGAAAATGCCAATGAAATGATAAGAAATAGTGTGAATAAAGTAAAACAGAGTACGAGTAATACAAATGAAAGTTGTAATGGCAATGTTGTATTAGACAAAGAGTTAACCAATAATAATGATAATGTCGAAAATAATGAATGCAATACTGAGAATAGTAGTGTATTTGGAGAGTTGGTATCAGAAAATGATACGGTGAAAATAAATAAAGAGAGTACTGATGAGTTTGTAGAATGTCATATTGAAATGTTAATGTGTGTGTATGAGTTAGAGAGAGAGAAAAAATAGTATAGTGGTAGAGTGGGGACATAGGGTAAATTTTCCCCTTATTATTTATGATGATGATTTAATGTGTTCAGAAGTATTGTTTAAGAAGGGCAAGAGTCCCATGTTGATAGAAGAATTGAAGTGGTTATTTTTGCTGTATAATTTTGTACCCTCTGTCTGGAGTAATTTTGAGAGTGTGATATGGTATTATGATGCGAGAGATTTAAGTAGAGAATTGTATGTTAATAAAGAAACAGAATTGTATGAATTGAATAGAGAGTATGAGGAGTGGAAAGTAAGGTTAGAAGTGTGTCGAAATAATAATGATCTAGTTGATAATACAAAAGTAAATAACCCGATAATGAATATAATTACTGATGGAGACTTAACAGATGTACTTAACGTTGACTTGTTTTATGATTATTTTGGTGAAATGAATGAATTTGGTTTTTATGGTTATGACACACAAAGTAACCATTTGTTTGTCAATAAAACTGAACAGTGTTATATAAAACCAAGATTAACCTATGACGATGGTGGGTAGGCTATAAAACGATAAAAGACAGTTATAAACATTTTGTTTTATGGTTTTTGACCTCGCAGATTTGGACAATGAAGTGTGGAGAAACGGAACAGTTAATAACAAAAGTTTGTAAATAATTGTAGTGTGTTCATTTATGTGTATTGTAGAATGTCAAGTAAACAAGTATGCAGGTAATTGTTGTAACAATAATAATAATAATATTTTGCAATTTAAATAAATAAACAGAATTAATTTTGAAAAACAGTAATTGACTAATTGTAATTGTCTCGATAGCTATATAATTTGTATGTTCAGTAATTAATATAATTAAAACAATTTGATATGTTTTAAATATTTTGATTGATTATTTAAATGTGTAGAATTAAATTTTTTTAATGAATTTAAATTATTTTTACGAGATTGGTGAATATGGTAATTAAATGATAAATTGTTTGATGTAAACTAACATTTGTGTTAAATGTTTCAGAGGGGAGGTGAAAGTATTAGGGTGTATGGTGAATATGTTTTGTGTATATCAATTTAAATGGACTGTAAGTATAAAAATTTTATAATACCAATTAAGTATAATAAAAATGTTTACAGGTGTAACTCAGATGAAAAGATTTTAATTCAATAATGAGATGATTTGAAATAATTGTGCCAAATAAAAATGATAATTAAAAGTTTTAATAATAACTGAAAGATGATGTATATAATAATTATTAATAATAAATTTGAAAATTTTAAGAAAGTTCAATGGTAGAAATTTATGAATGATTTGAATGAGTCAAATGCTAAATGATTAATGAAAATGTTATGATAGAATGTATATAAAATTTTTTAATTATTTAGTTATTAAGGTGCTATTGCGGGGGTGGCCTGTGCCCTCGTAGATAGTGAAATGGGTTGGGGGTAACAGAGAGTGTTACCTCCATCGGAGGCCGACCTGGCGAAAATGTGCGACACACCTTTTCGTACAAAATTCAATTTGTACACTGATAGACGTTCGTGTCGCACATACTAATAACGAAGTAGAACAGGCAATGAAATGCAAGTTAGATTTCCCCGACTTTTCGGGCGATTACTGCCTTACCAGCACTAATCGTGGATTTGGCTAGCGGCCAGCTATGGTCATACCAAGTCCCTTGACCATAGCTGACTTGAAATTGGTATATAATAGAAATTAAATGGGGGGTGAAATTAAGGGGAAATCCAGGAACTATGGAACAGCGGCGGCTACCACTCTGTTCGAGTGGGAACAGCAAGGCCAGGTGGTAGACCCATTTTAAGGGCGTTTAAATATAACCAAAGATATGTTGATATCAAAAATGTTAAAATGTAACTGCCGAAGCAAAGACACGGAGATGTCAAATTACTCCAAATATGCAGTCTTTGTGGAAGCGAAAAGGCGCTACAGTCTTACATAACTTGCAATAGCGTGTGTGGATGGGAGGTGGCTCAGATGAGCCACGAATTCAAATTTATAACATAAAACTGCTAACTCTAATTTTGATCTAATAAAATGCTTGTGTTCTGTTTAAATAGCTAGGTGCTCATACATTCACTATAAGGTGTTCATTCCATAATTTTAAATGTAGTATTCTATTGTAGTAGGTTAGATACAAGAATTGATAAAAAATATGTGTTTATATAATGTGTGTATTTTTGAAACTAAGTAGATAAATAAACCGACTGGCAGGCGGTTAACATAAATTATCAGAATCAGAAAAAGAGGAAACAAGGAGGTTAGAAGTAAGGATTGATAAAATATATATTTCATGTAATTTGCTAAATTTTGAAGGTGTCTTCACTTTAGTAAGGAGGTCAGCTGATCAGCAATAAAAGGTCACTGTTATATTGCTTATTAATATTCCAGGTATTAGTGGTAAATGTAATGTTTTAATGTGTTAAAGATATTATTTTAAATAATGAGAAAAGAGATCTTGGGTGATGAATATTTTGTGGGACAGGTAGATCAGTCCAAGTTGAATTTAAAGTTGAAATAGTAGAGATGAAAATAATGAAATGTTGTGGTAAGTTAAGGTAATAAAATTTGAGAAGTATTGATGTTGACACAGTAGTTATGAGGAATATATGTAGAGCTTTTGAGGGATATATTGATGTTTATAATTGATGATGTTATTTTGTTGTAGTCGAAGTAAGGTAATAAGATCGAGATTGTTGGGGATGGTAATTTTGTAATAGGGGTAGTGTAATGTGGGAGTCCGCAACAAGGGTTGGGACGGGATGGGACCGATTTAGGGGGAAGGGGTCGCCTTAGGTAGAATCAAGGGACCAGATAATGGGAAATGAGTTTTTGGGGGGGGGGAAACACTTATCCTAAGTACAAAGGGTTAGAGAGTATTTTTTTTATATATAGAGAGTAGGTGGCGATTTGAGTTTAAAGATAAGTTGGGGTTAGAGAGTGTTTTGATAGATATTTTGATAGAGATGGGTGTCATGTGAGTTACAGTTGTTAGAGGTTAGAGTCAAAGAGGTAAAGATTATATATGTATACAGATCAAGTAGTAAATTAAATGAGATAAGTATTTAAATCACCCACAGTAATGGAGAATAAGATTGTTGAGTGAAGAAAGTTATAACAAGAATATAAAATTTCTAAGTAAAACCAGTGACAAATTTTTGATAGAATCTGTAAATGCAAAGCTATAAAGTGTTTATTTTGAATAATTTAAATGTCAATTTGATTATTATATGTAATGATATTTTGTTATTTTAAATGTTTTATTTTATTATGTTTTGTGTTTCAAGCTAGAATGTTAAAGATGTTAATTGTATTTTCAGATAGAACTCGTACATAACGTATGTGGGTCAAGGTTTTTGCACTTGACCTAGTTTTGATCAGCTGATGGGAGGTCATATACTAGGCATGTCTAGCATGGAAGTTAATTCAATTTTGTTTTTTGATCAATTTAAACAAATTTCAAATAATTTCTATATGTAAAGGAAACATTTTAATAAATTTAAATTTTTTCTTTGAATTTTAAAATTTTTTGGAAAATATTTTCTTTGGAAAAAAAAAATAAAATAAATAAAAATCTTGATTTTCGCCTGCCAGCTAATGTATATTTTTAAGCTTTGATTATTTTATTGTTTGTGTACTAACCATGTTTCTTATTATTGAATTATTTTGTTGAATTGTATTGTTAGACTCTAGGTAATCACATGTTAGGTTAAGGATGTTCTTAATTGTAAGAAATGTTTAAATTGATTTATTTTAACTAACAGAAATAACAGAAAAAACCTAATGAAGAGAATAATTTAAAATATATACAAAATTTTATGATTTGATTTTAAATGGAAACAACCAGTGAGTTGTAAATTAAACAAATTTTAAAGAAGTTTTCAATTGATAATATGTAATGTGAGTGTGTGTGAGCCCAGTATCTGCTAAAGGCAGCCCAGCTTGCATATAAGGGGAAACATATCGGTTGAGGATCTGGCATAATCTAAGCCAGGGATTGAGGATTTTTTGGGGTCGCATGATAGAAGGCGAGGTGCGCCGTGGTGCGTGTCTGTTCGATTTTTCGGCGTTCAGATCTCTTACAGAGAAGACCAGTGATCTCGTTCAGATGCGCCCATAGTCGCCGAGCCAGGGGGGTCGTTTACCCATGCAGAGTAAGAACAAAGGGGGGTTGTTGGCACCAGTTCCTCACCGGTCCTCTTAGGGGTTTTATCAATGAGATTTCTTCTGTTTTGGACAGAAGAATTCTCATTTGGGGGGGGTATTGTAACGTGTCAAAATTATGGGGTATTTTATTTTATTTCAGTTTTCGGGGTTTCATAAAAAATATTGTGCAAGTTTTAATCCCATTGTGACAGAACACGTGGTGACTATAACAGTTTGGAACAAAGCAGCAACGTAATAGTCCGTTGCGAAATCAGTTGAAGTATGTGGCCACCTCAAATTTCTCAGAACTTGGTTTGAATGTGACAGTGCCTGTACGCATGACACAGGTATACGCGCGGGTGGGACGCGAAGCTGATCAACCGACGCTGTCGAAAATGGCGCAGAAACGACGTTTTCTTGAGATCCACAACCCGACCTGAAGGATATACAAAATAAGGACCACCTCTTTAGCTCGCTACCGACGCTGGGGGAGTTCGTCTCTAACTGTGTCGGCCGACACAGAGCCAAATGCCCTCTGCCAAAATTTTATCAGTTTTTCTATTTCAAATATGAACTAAAAGTAACAACCCGTGTCAGTGCTATCAGTGAGTATGGGAGGGGAACAAAATCAGTTACATTAGACAGCGACGTAATTACCAAACTCAAATAAAACGAATTCGAAGGGTTACCACGTGCCGGCCAGAATGGGTATCTTTTTATTAACATGTTAAGGGCGGGGTAATTTTCTATGTATGTGAGAGTGTGTAAAATTGCAGGCTGGGCTCTGTCAGTATATCTGTATTAAACTGTGATCAGTAAGGTAAGATGTTAGAATAAGTTAGTATGTAGAAGATGTTAACCGAACAAAGAAAACTGTAACTTAATCTGTAAAACAATGAGAAAAAGTTTTGAACAACATTTTAAAATGATTATGATTAATTAAAAATCGTAATTTCTCTTCAAAATTGTGTCGAGCTAGTTATTTCGATAACCTATGAAACACATGTTTGTATCTAGCGTTCGTACGAAAGAATCCTGGACCCAGATAAACGAAACTTTGAAGGTAGGTGGAAGTTATATTTATGTATTTTATATATTTTAAAACTGTATTTAACGCCACAAACTGGCGAAGTCCTGAGTGGTTTGTTCAAAATTCGTCTTGTTGAAAAAGTTGTAACGTGACAAAAACAGGGGATTTTGTTTTATTAAATTTTTTGGGGATTTATAAAAAATATTTGTAAATTTTATTTCTAACTGTGACCAGGCCACGTGTTGTATGGTAAGAACAGTGTTTTAACAAAGGCATAATACGTCTTCACAGTTGTGCAATCAGTGCAGAGGAATGCACCCAACCTCAGTTCCAAGAACTTGGTGAATGTGTGACAGTGCGCCCGACCGCAACCGACCAGCAGGGGCGCGGAGCGACACCAGTTTTGTGCAAGCAAAGATGGCTAAGAGTAACAAATTCGGAGCACATGTTTCCAAGGTGCCGGACGTGAATCCTAAGTCCCGCCCATATAGTGACGTCCGCCAGTGCTGCACAAATATCTGGTACGATCAGCACACAAACACTTGCATGGGACTTACAAGCGACGAAGAACCATGAGGCTTTGTCTTCCATCAAAAAGGACGAAATTGAGTTGGCCGCGAACAAATAGCGGCTCTGCGCAGTTTCACCTAGAGACTTTACCTGGCCAGGTAGGGCCCAAAGGGGCTCGTCAAAATTTTATAAGTTCAAATATCAAAAGTGAGTTTAAATCAATAATAATGTGTCCGTGGTGGTAATGTGCAAGTAAGGACCAACAAAAGTTTATTTTATTCAACTTCTAGACAGTGAATCATGAAATAAATAGAGCTCGAGCGATAACCACGTGCCGGCAGGGAGGGGCATTTTCTAAAATGTTAAGGGTTTGTTAATATTCTCTGTGTGTGAAATGCAGGCTGGGCTGTTTTTGTGTGACTTAGAATAAGCTAAGCCTAGTGTATAAGTCAACATGGTAAAATTACATATTTCAAGGAAGCTGTATTCCAGTTAAAAAGTACACTAAAAATAATAGAGGTTTTGTAAACATACACGAAATGAGTAATGAATAATTTGAAACAGAGCATAGTAAATGAATAATAAAGATTAAGTAATTTCTCTTCAAACGAAATGTGTTCGAATAATTATTTCGTAACCTCACACTGTTTCTGACCTCGCTTATGAAAGAAATCTGGGACCCTTAGGAAGATCGAAATATTGGTAAGTATGAGTTATGAACAATTAATAAAAATGTAAAATCATTTGTATTTATACAAATGGCTGCCCGAACTATGGACATTATATAAAATATTTATATAAAATAAGCCCGAATTCAGAAACAGAGTGGGCATCGAAAGAGTATATAAAACGTAAAAATAAGGTTATGTTGTAACTACACATGGTAGAAAATAGTTCAATATTTTATATATAATAAGATTGTGTAATATTTATTACACGGAATAATTTTTTGAAAGAAATATTTAAACAAATTTAAAAAAAAAAAAGGCAAATGAAAGCCAAACAAGTGTAACTGAATCGCAAATTATGAGTGAGAGTGTTCACTCAACGCCAGTCCCGACTAACAGGGCTGAAGAAAATCAAATAATGAAAATGATGCAGACGCTTTTTAATACACAGAATAATAAGTTTGATGAGAAATTTAGTAAACTTGACGAAAAATTTAGCGAACAGAAAAATGAAATTAGAGAAGTCCAAAATAATTTTAACGTAAAATTCGAGGAAGTGAAGAAAGAAATTAGAGAACAAGGCTGTATTTATGATAAGAGATTGAGTGAAATAGACGCGGTTAGGCGAAATATAATTAGAAAATAAGAAAGTAATAGATAAATTAAAATTGAACAAAGATGACAGGGTAAGTAGCAGTGGAAATGATTTAAATCATGGGTTTACAAGTGATAACAATGACAATACAAATAAAAATATGGTGTTAGAAAATGATTATGTAGATGTTGATAGTGATAACAAAATTGTAGAAAGAGTAGAAGTTGATAATAAGATGTTGGTGTGTGATGAATCAGAGAGAGAGTAGAAAGAATTTACAGGTAGAGTGGATGCAGGTGGTAGATTTTTCCCGTAATGTTGGAGTGGGGGGTGAAGAAATGGCTTCACGTGAGTATTTGGAAGACGATATGTCTGCAAATAAATTTCCCTGGGTTTTTTGTGCACTTCATAGGTGGTGCCGTAATGATGAGTTAGTGTCCCCTGCATATTTTGAGAGAGAGTGTGCAGCTTGACGTGATGGTGACAAATGTTTTGAGAGAAAGAGAGAAATAGAGATATTTAAAGTAAAGAGAAATTATGAAGAATTCGTAGAAAGGTTAGGCGGAGAGAGAAGTAATAATAATAATGAGTACTTACCGCACAGTGAAACTGAGATAGCAGTAGATGATGTTACCGATGATAATATAACTCACCTGATTTTAACAGAATATAATAACGGCGACAGGACTATACTCGAGCGTGACCAGGTACATGATAGAATAATATGGAATAATCATATTAATTTAAATGACATTGTAGAAGAATATGACAAGACAGATAATCATTATGTTGATAGTCATGAGATTATGTATGTAATTGTAAATGACTGGTATAATCATAAGATTATACTATTATTTGACGATAAAGGGTAATTGTTTATTGTTTATGAACATTTAATTATATGAATAGTGTGGTTTTGAAATGGACTGTCTTATGAAACGATTTGTGGTTGATGATAACAAATAATAAGTTGGACTGTATATTCTTTTATGTGTTGATGTCATTATGTTAAATGTATTTGTGTACTACAGTATGGTATACTATATGTTATGTAAACAATGTGTGTGTAGGAGAAATTGATAACATTAATTATCAATTAAATTAAATTTGCAATTAACCAGTATAAATTAATAATAATTATAAAATTTTACAGACTAAATAAGCGATGAAAGTAATTGTGAACTTTTAAATAATTGAATTATATAATTGAAAATTAATTACTTAATTAAGGTTGTACAAAAGAAAGTTTGATAATGAAGTTAAATGATTTTATGAAATTAAGATTCTATAATGATTAGTAGATGATTAAACAGATAGTAGGTTCAAATTGAGGTATATTATTATAAGGGGAGAAGTGATGAATTTTCTAGTGTTATATCAAGGTGAAATGTTGTAAAAAGGGTTTGGGTGATAATGAAATAAGGCAGGTGAGTTGAGCAGAATTAAAGTTAATGGGAGCTAGAGAGAATAAGAATTTTGAAATACTGGTAACACACAAAAATAGTGTTACATAATTAGAGACACAGTGGTTAGCGATTATATGTAGAGATGAGTAATGTGAATGGTATATGAATATATTTGTTGATGATGATATTTTGTAGTAAGGATGAGGTGGTAAGGTGTGATCAGCATGCGGCGTGGCGAGAGACCAGCGTGCGGCGTTGTGGCAAGTGATAGAGTAGTTTAAGGGAGTGTTTGCCGATATTTTGGAGGGGCAAAGGGTTAGGTATGTATATAGCCAGGTTGGGAACACACATCCTAGTACAAAGATGAGCGGTGCCAGAGGTAAGTGGAATTAGTGAGGGTGTTTATAATTGAGAGATTGGTGTCATAGTTTGTTAATAATGGTTGTTAGTAAGAAAGGGAGTAATATTAAAATGTCTATTCGATTGAAAGCATAGAGAATACAGGTGTCACCCAGACTAATCAATGATTAAATTGTGAAGGGTTAAGTAGAAATTCATAGTAGAAAGGTAATCAGAGATGAAATATAATGTAACATGAATGTTAATAGTAAATTTGAATGTTATAGAATCAAATGATAAATAATTGATGGTTAATTAATAAAAGTTCAATTGAAATTAAAATGTAAAATGTTTATAATTGCTATACGTAAATTTAAAGATGTAGGGTGTGTAGAGTTTGATCAAAGTTATTTGTGATTTGGTTATTTTAATGTGATAATTGCAATGTTAATTGTGAATGTATTATATTTATTATGTATTAGTTAAAGATGTTAGGGGTATTAGAATCAAAGAGAGAGAAAGATGATATATGTATAAACGCCAAATGGCAAATTAAGCTAATATAAAATAATTAAATCACCCAAAGTAATGGAGAAGGAGATGATTAAATAAAGAGACTTATAGTAAAAATATAAAACTTTGATTAAAACCAGTGACAATTTTAATAGGATTCGAAAATGTAAAGTTATAAAGTGTTTATTTTGAGTAATTTAAATATCAACTAGATTGTTAATTATAATAAGATTTTATTATTTTAAATGTTTTATTTTATTGTGTTTTTGTTTCAAGACAGAATTTTACAGATGTTCAAAGTATTTTCAGATGTAACTTGTGTATAATGTATGTAGGTCAAGGGTTTTGACTTGACCCAGTTTTGATCAGCTGATAGGTGACGTCATATACTAGACATGTTTAGCAAGGAAGTAAAGCCAATTTTGCTTTTAATTAATTTGAATAATTTTAAATAATTTCAATATGGAAAAAAGAATATATTTTAATAAATTTAAATTTTTTTGAATTTAAAATTAAAAAAAAAAAAATTTCTTGATTTTGCGCCTGCCATCTAATTGATATTTTGAACTTTGATGATGTTAGTTTGTGTACTAATCGTGTTTATTTTATTGAATGGTATTGTTAGAATATAGGTGTAATCACATGTTAGGTTAAGGATGTTCCTATTTTAAGAAATGTTCAATTTGTGTATTTTCTAATAACAAAAAACTAATGAAGAGAATTTTTTTGATAAAAGATTTTAATTTGATTTTTTGGATTTTAACTTAAATGAAATGGTACAGCTACGAGTATATCAATGTTTACAGTATGTAGTATAAGTGTGTGTGAGCCCAGTAACTGCTAAAGGCAGCCCAGTTTGCATATAAGGGGGAACATATCGGTTGAGGATCTGGCATGATATAAGCCAGGGATTTGGATTTTTTGGGGAACCATGTTAGTAGGTGAGGTGCGCTGCGGTGTGTGTCTGTTCGATTTTTCGGTGTTGGGATCTCGCACAGAGAAGTCCAGTGATCTCGTTCAGATGCGTCCATAGTCGCCGAGCCAGGGGGGTCGTTTACCCATGAGGTATAAGAGCAAGAGGGGGTTGTTGGTACCAGTTCCTCACCGGTCCTCTTAGGGGTTTTAGCAATGAGATTTCTTCTGTTTCGACAGAAGATGTCTCATTGGGGGGGTATTGTAACGTGACAAAAACAGGGGATTTTGTTTTATTAAATTTTTTGGGGTTTATAAAAAATATTTGTAAATTTTATTTCTAACTGTGACCAGGCCACGTGCTGTATGGTAAGAACAGCGTTTTAACAAAGGCATGATACGTCTTCACAGTTGTGCAATCAGTGCAGAGGAATGCACCCAACCTCAGTTCCAAGAACTTGGTGAATGTGTGACAGTGCGCCCGACCGCAACCGACCAGCAGGGGCGCGGAGCGACACCAGTTTTGTGCAAGCAAAGATGGCTAAGAGTAACAAATTCGGAGCACATGTTTCCAAGGTGCCGGACGTGAATCCTAAGTCCCGCCCATATAGTGACGTCCGCCAGTGCTGCACAAATATCTGGTACGATCAGCACACAAACACTTGCATGGGACTTAACAAGCGACGAAGAACCATGAGGCTTTGTCTTCCATCGAAAAGGACGAAATTGAGTTGGCCGCGAACATATAGCGGCTCTGCGCAGTTTCACCTAGAGACTTTACCTGGCCAGGTAGGACCCAAAGGGGCTCGTCAAAATTTTATAAGTTCAAATATCAAAAGTGAGTTTAAATCAATAATAATGTGTCCGTGGTGGTAATGTGCAAGTAAGGACCAACAAAAGTTTATTTTACTCAACTTCTAGACAGTGAATCATGAAATAAATCGAGCTCGAGCGATAACCACGTGCCGGCAGGGAGGAGTATTTTCTAAAATGTTAAGGGTTTGTTAATATTCTGTGTGTGTGTGTGTGTGTGTGTGTGTGTAAGAAATGCAGGCTGGGCTGTTTATGTGTGACTTAGAATAAGGTAAGCCTAGTGTATAAGTCAACATGGTAAAATTACATATTTCAAGGAAGCTGTATTCCAGTTAAAAAGTACACTAAAAATAATAGAGGTTTTGTAAACATACAAGAAATGAATAATGAATAATTTGAAACAGAGCATAGTAAATGAATAATAAAGATTAAGTAATTTCTCTTCAAACGAAATGTGTTCGAATAATTATTTCGTAACCTCACACTGTTTCTGACCTCGCTTATGAAAGAACTCTGGGACCCTTAGGAAGATCGAAATATTGGTAAGTACGAGTTATGAACAATTAATAAAAAGGTAAAATCATTTGTATTTATACAAAGTTTGTACAAATTGTGTAATATAGTGCCAGCACGACGGAAATTTATACCATTGTCAGAAAATATTTGTGCAGGGATGCCCCTGCGAGCTATGAAGCGTTTTAAAGCAGCTATAAAGGCGTCTGCAGTCAAATCTGATACCAATTCAAGGTGAATTGCCTTAGTGGCCATGCAAATGAAGAGTGAAATGTTAGCCTTTGTAAATGATTTGGACCGCTGCCCACCCTGACGTAGAAATATGGGACCGGCATAGTCGGCCGCACATTGTGCAAATGGTTTAGAAGGAGCGACTCTGGAAGAGGGTAATTGTCCTAAAAGTTGGCTTGAGCCAATTGCACGAAATCGAAAACAAGTGATGCATTTGTGTATCACGGAGTGTATGTATGATTTGTCATTGATGATGCAATATCTTTGACGTAGAGAGCACTGCGTTAATTGTACTACGGCATGGAGTAGTCGAATATGCTCGTTTTCTATAATTAGTCTAGTGAGATGAGACTGCGGGTGAAGTATGATCTGGTGTTTACTATTATAGTTGAGCTGAGACTGTTGAAGGCGTCTGCCCACGTGTAATATCCCCGTGTTGTCTATAAAGGGATTAAGCAAAAAAGTCTTACTAGTCTTAGGTACAGGGCGTTGTGCCTGAAGTTCTTTTATCTCAATTTTGAAATGCGATAGCTGGGAATGACGTATAAAAATCAAAAGTGTGCTGCGTACCTCTTGTGAAGTTAAAAAGGAAGTGTTTCTGTCAGCGACGGAGACTTAGCGTTCCGAATGAATCGCAGGCAGTAAGTAAACACACCACGAATAAGTCTTGAAAGCGAGGAATAATTTTCAATGTAATTAGGAGTGGATGAAGTAGTAACCAGAGCGAGTTGACCTTGTTTACGTTTTTCTTTATCCAGATCTGGATGAGTGCCGGAAGAGTTAGATTTGAAAGGACTGGTGGGCCATGATGATGGCTCCTTTGACAACCAGTATGGCCCATGCCACCATTCCGGGTGGTGGTTCAACGAACGGGGTAAACAGCCGCAGGATAAATGTCCGCGGGATTGTCATGCGAAGCAACATGATACCAGGTGCCCTTTGCAGTGAGCTGCTGTATCTCCGCGACACGGTTGGCAACAAATACCTTCCACCTGGACGACTGTTGGTGAATCCAGTATAAGGCAATCATAGAGTCAGAATAAAAATACAACTCACTGAAATTGTAGGTCACAGCGTTGACAACCTTATAAACCAACTGAGCCAATAATAGACAGGCGCAAAGTTCAAGTCGAGGTAAAGATATCTGCTTTAAAGGGGCGACTCTAGATTTGGAACACAATAAATGAGATGATATACTGCGGTCAGAATATACTGTACGCACATAAATACAGCATGCGTAACCCTTTACTGACGCGTCGGCAAACCCGTGTAATTGAAATGAAATGATTAGAAAATTACATGAATCCTTTATAGCTCTTGGGATCTTAAAATGAGTGTCTGAAATTAATTGAGCGTAAAGCTCTGCACACTGAATTGATAATGAGTCAGACAGCGGGTCGTCTCAATTGGTACCCGATGACCATAGCGTTTGCATAAAGTGCTTACACCAAAATGTAATAGGACCAATGAGCCCTAATGGGTTGTAAATTCCAGCGATGACGGATAATACCCTTCTTTTATTAAACACATCGATTTTAAGATCTCTTTGGAAATTGTATATGAAGTTGTCAGCCTGAACGTCCCACTGAATACCTAAAGTGCGGACGGTTTGGTCTTTGTTGAAGTCCAGGGGGGAGTTGGTATGTGAAGATATGATATTCCAGTCATTAGAAGACCATTTATGCAGAGTGAAGCCGTACCAGCTTAATAAACCAGAAATGTCAGAGTTTAATCGGGCTAAGACGTGTGAGCTATCAGATCCGGTGATGAGATCGTCGACGTAAAAATCGTTTGCAATGACAGAGCAGGCTATGGGGTGTTGAATACTATTTTCCTGTGAGATTTGTTTTAAACATCTAGTGGCCAAAAATGAAGCGCTTGCAGTCTCATATGTGACTGTTCTCAAAGCATAGTGTTTAAGTTCCTTGTGGGGAGCGTCACGCCAGACAATTCTTTGCAAGTTAGAATCCCTTGGTGACACCAAGATTTGGCGATACATTTTCTCGATGTCGGCAATGAGTGCGTATCGGTGCGTTCTAAATCTGGCCATGATGGAGAAAAAATCCTGCTGGACCATAGGACCAACCATGAGTGTGTCGTTTAAAGATAAACCATTTGATGTTTTGGCTGAGCCATCGAAAACAACACGAAGTTTGGTGATTGTGCTAGTGGACTTGACGACAGCATGGTGAGGTAAGTAAAAAATATTCGACTTATTGGTTGACAAATCATATGAATTGAGTGGAGACATATGACCCAGGTTTAAATATTCCTGCAAGAAGCTACTATAGTCTTTGTACAAAGACTGGTTTTGCCTGAATTTGAGTTCGAGTGTCTGAAATCTGCGAACTGCTCCGGGGGAGTGAATCGCCGAGATGCCCTGTCTTACGGGGTAGTGACACAACAAACCTACCACTAGTGTTTCGAAAGGTGTTTGTGAGGAAATGATTTTCACACTCCGAGTCATCAGCTGAGGGAGTACGGAAAGAAACGTCCTCCAACTGCCAGAAGTTCCTCAACTGTGACGAGATGGCGTTTTTGTCGTCACGAGCCATAAACGACGAAACCGGTTTTGTCATATCTACGTTAAAGGGTAAATTTCTGGCGAGGATAAAACCTAGTTTTGTTTCCTGTATTATCGGAAAGTGCGGACTGCGAATGAATTTAGTCGGCTCAATCAATTGTAAAAAATACTGTGCCCTGAGTAATATGTCGATCTGTGACGAAAAATTAAGTTGCGGGTCAGCTAAAAATATGTTTTTTGGAATGCTTAATGATGACATATTAAAAGATTCTGTAGGGAGGTTATTTGTGATTCTGGGCAGAACAGCGCAGTGTACATTCAAACTGAAATCCCTGTAGCGTGAGTTTAGGCGCACCCTTGTACTGAAACTGGCTTGGCATAGAGAATTATTTATGCCCGTGATAGGCAGTTCGGACTTGTTTAATTTTAAGCCCATGCGGTGTGCGAACCCCATGGTACAAAAGTTTGCTTGTGAACCTGAATCCAACAGGATTCTTACCGGGTGTTTGTTACCGGCACGATCGGTTGTGGTACATACGGCGGTAGACAATAAAATTGATTTGTTAGTTTGTAGTTTTAGGGAACATTGATTATTGTTCCTGCTCGAAGAATTATTTGTTGAAGAGTGAATCATGGTGTGGTGCCTTTTCGAACATGCTCTGCACAAAAATTTTGAAGGGCAACGCGAGGTTTCATGGCCCGAGCGTGTGCAATTTAGGCAGAGCTTGTGATTTATTAAAACGTCTTTCCGTTGACTCGGGATGTAAAGCCACAAATTGTGGGCATTCGGACAGTTTATGATTGCCGCGACACACCTGGCAAAGTCTACTGCTTGTTTGAGTATGTACTAGTGACCCAGTGAACTCCGCGCGCGCGTCTAGCCGGTTTGCGATAAGAAGTTTTATCGCTAACTTGCCTTCCGTATGATGAACCAGTCGGTGCGCTAACATTTTGCAACAACTGGCGCCTAGTATTTAAGTTTTTAATGAAGTTATTGTAATTCAGAAGCTGTTCGTCAGTTAAACTTTCCTTCCATAATCTAGATGTGCGATCGTCAAGTTTTTGGGCGAGAAAATGCACAAAAATAATTTCGAATGTGTTCATTGGTAAATTTAATTAATTCAGAGAGTTTATGTTAGCGGTAAGATCATCTATAAATTTGGAAATGCTAACCATAGAATCCTGTTGCATGTGCTTCATGCCCAAGACATTAGCCGCATAATACGCCGTAACAATCAATCTACTGTCATACCGGGCTCTTAACAGCTCAATGGCCACCGTGTAGTTTTTGTGCGTGATTGGGAGTGATTTTATCACATTCAGCGCCTCATCCCTTAGTGATGAGTGCAAGTAGTGAAATTTTTGGATGCTGGTCAGGTCTGTTCGGACATGAACCAACTCCAAAAACATATGGTAAAAATGTTGCCAGTTAATTATGTTACCTGCGAAGCAGGGTAGTTTAATTGGTTGTAATTGAATAGGAGGCGTACTGAATGTGACGACTTCGGACTGATTTAGTATTTTCTTGCTCATCTCTTCGGCATGATCTAATAAATTTTGCAACCTGCATTCTATGTTACACAAATCATCTTCCGTCTGAACTCTATCACTAACGGATGCAAAATCAGAGTCATCAGACTCAAGTTGCGTTTGAATCTCGTCATATTTTGCGGATAGCTCCATCAGATGACGAAGCTTTATTTTTAGCACATGGTGGTCATGCGTATTGTGATCAAAATTATCCGCGTACGTGTTTATGCGCGATATAGAGGCCTTGATCGTGCCACGCTTTTTGATCAGCGCCTTCATATCAGTCATGATTGTGTATTACTTGAAGATTCGAAACGATAATAAGAAAAAATGAGTAAATGCAGAGATGAACAAGACCAATGCAGGTTATCTAATTTATGAAGTCACGCAACAACGCGGTAACCATTGATTAGCACATCTCAGACTAATCCTATGTTGTACTAAATACTGATATAGACAGCATATACAACATGTAACGGGACATTTTGGCCTACCTGGGGTAAAAGGAAATAAATTTGTATTTTCATAAAAGCAAATAGCATTTTTTACGATATAATAATAATTTGGGAAATGTATACATAAATTAATGAGAAGGTAAATTTTGATGGTAATGAAAGTGGCAGCAGTGAGTGTGAAATTATTCATGAATTTATACAACGCAGTAGACAACGAACGAAAATGTGTCAAGGTCAGCTCCAGATGCAAGTAAAGCAGTTATTTTGAGCACCAGTGACTTGCAAATTGTAAACAAATTATGTTACAACATCAGACCATGTGACGTCAATGTATACGTCAGAGACCATCCCCGCTGTGGAATTCGGGTGCACCAAGCCAAACCGTATACTGGCGTAGGAATACGAACTGAAGACAATGGAAAACTTGGTAAACAACTGCGGCTACCACACAAAATAGTGCCGTTTGTCTCACCCCAGTCTTAATTCAACGCTCGCGCGAGTGACACATATAAAGTTCCGGAACGTAAATCGCGGGCCCGCAAAACAGAAAGAATGTAAATAATATATTTAAAATATGATTTAACAATAGAAATACATACTTAAAATGTAATTAACAGTTTTCTTTACACTATAACAGTTCGGAGATAATGAATTAAAGTGAAAGTGCACAGGTAAAACAATGTGACGTCTTCTGGACTAGAATTCGGATTCAAATTCAGCTAAGTACCTACAAGGATATACACAAAACCATCAAATTTTATTATTTTCACAAAACAAGAACAGATGGGGAAAATTAAATTAAATATGAGATCTCTAAGGAAATAAAGTAACTGTGTGTATATGCGTGAGTGAAAGTAGATATATAAAGAAGGCTGGTTTGTGTTTCTCAAAATTAGTTATATTTAATATCTTGATTTTTTTGTTAATTGAAAATTTTATACCATGTTTCAATTTTATGTTATGTGAGTTTTAGAATGAGAATTTTATAATAGATGAGGGAGGTAAAGCGGTGGTTTGTCAATGATCTTATAAAAAGTAAATGATGATGAAAGAAAATAATTAATTGTTAATAAAACTTAATTATGGGAAATGAGTAAAGCTTTCTTATTTCAAACAGCCATAATTCTGTTCTCATGAGTTCGCCGAAAAGAACCCGAATTGGTAAGTACATATTTTGTGTCTTGCAGTAAGGCAAGATGGCACCCGAAGAAATTCTAGAAAGTAAACAATGAATACAGTAACATTAAAATCAACTGAATTTAATTATTAATAAAAGTTAGATCACAATTGGCTTCCGAACTTAGGGACTATTTATATAAATATAGGCCACTTGGAGGGCAGAGATGGTTGTTTGGAATGAATAAAGCGATGTGTATGTAAAATAAATGTAGATATGAGGTTATGTTATGAGCATATGTAATACAAGTAAATATAATCCTTTGTTAGAGAAAGAATTGTGTGATACTATATGTTAGTATTTTGATATAAACGTAAGAATTTTACTATTACAAAATGGAAAATCAAGAGATAAGCCTTGAAAACACTCTACCAGAGTCAATGGTACAAGCACAGTCTACTCCAACAACAGCTAAAGCAAAAGAATTGTCAATGGACGATATATTTTATTTTATGAAAACAATATCTGATAACTTGAGTAGTGATATCAATAAAATGAATAGTAGTATTAATGTAAAATTTGACGTTCAAAATAGCAATTTCAATGAGAAATAGATGAACAGAATAGTAAATATGATATTCAGAACAGTAAATTTGATGAAATGAATACACAAAATGTTAAATTTGAAATTAATATAAATAAACGTCTGAACGAGATTGATGAACGTTTTAGTACAATAAAAGACCAAGTATTAAAATCAGTAGACCATAAGTTAGAGAAACAAATCAATGAATTAACAGAAAATTTTGAAAGCAAAATAAATTATGCAAATGAACAAATGACAGATCAAATTAAGATTCAAGTTAAAGAACAGATTGTAGGGATAGAAAATAATTGTATTAGTAAAATTAATGAAAATAATGATGACATAAAAATTAAAATAATGGAGGTAGAGAATGTATGTAAACAATCAATTCAAGAGAGTGTGGGGGTTATGAATAAACATAACCTTCAATATGCAAGTAAATATGATAACAAATTTAGCATGATAGAACAAGATATAATAGAAATTAAAGACGAATTACATGTGGCGGTGAGCCAAAATTTAAATAATGTTGCGGAGCGAATATTATATACTCGTGAAGCAAAAGATGATATTGAACTTGAACAATTTTGTTGTGATAGCCGGAGAGTACACCCGATGCAGTTTCTGAGTAGGGTAAGGGAATTTAATCGTTTTAATAGTAGTGGTTGGGAAGTAAAATTATTAAAGATTTTAAAATGTTTTAAGGGCAGTTCTGAAATATGGGCTGAAGTACATAGAACTGAGTGGGGTAGTTATGAGAATTTTGAGACAGCATTCCGGAATAAATATTTGTCTGAAGAGGACCAGGAAATATTACGTAGTAGAATTATGGGTACAGGGAATTATGGGGGCCATAATAACAACATAACCATATACGTAATGAGGATATTTAACGAGGCGAAATATTTAGAACCGCCATTACCATTTCGGTCATTTGTCAGACACATTAGTAAACACCTGCCTAGGGAGGTACAAGTTACCTTAATGACTAGAGAGGTGGCGGACATAAATGAGTTAGAGAATATATTAGACGTATTCCAGAACATTAGAGACCGTGAAGTAGTAGTTAGGCGTCCTAACCAATCAGGTATGAATAATAACAATCTTTATACGCCACAAAGAGGGTCACCACAGGGGCATGTATACCATAACCAAGAAAATCATAGTTGAGACGTGGGGTGGAAATGTACAGGATGCTTGGGTGAGAATTATGTCGGTAGAAATTTTTGTTACAGATGTAGAAAACCAAGGCCGAATCAGCGAGGCGGAAATAAGTCATCGCATAACAACATACATCAGCGAGGCGGAGATGACCGAGGGGAAACATCGAGGAGCAATGGAGTTCATAAGCAGCAGGAGAAAGGGTACCAGCCGAGCAGTACCACCGCCAGAACGGAAAACTAAGGCCGACAATGGGAGCAGGGACCCCACCATTGTCTACGGAGAACAGGAGGGTCCAGATAACCGACGAATATCATAATAATGTTATACAAATGGATATGACGAAGGAGTTGTTGGAGGAAGATGATACAAAAGTTATAGAAAACAAAACTGGATTGACGGAGGTAATCGTCACCATAGAAGGTAAGAATTTTAAATCATTAATTGACACAGGGAGTGAAATATCAGTAGTTTCAGAAAATGTAATAGGAGAATTATATGAAATAAATAAAAATATACCATCATTACCATTTGTGGGTGTAACAGTAGTGGGGGTAACTGGAGTACGCAGTAAACGAGTTACTAAACAAGTGCAGTTAAATATATTCGTTAATGAAACTGAATTTGAAAATACCTTTTTGGTAGTTAAGGGACTGAGTTTAGATGTAATATTGGGAAATGATTTTTTGGAGAGGAATGGGGCAGTAATAGATTTTAATAAACGGATAGTAGAATTTAGTACAAGGGGTGAGCCAGTCAGTGTTAATTTTAAGAGGGTGTTAGACGAAGTTAGAGTTACAGGGGTAAAATTGATACAAAAGCAAGTAGGCGATGGGGATATAGAAACTAAAGTGAATATATGTCGAGAGAGTGAGATGGTAGAAAATGAGGGGAGAGAGATGCATGTGAGTGATGAGAGAGTATGGGAAAATAGGGCTGATAAATTTTTTAATGAGGGTGGAGTTGTAGGGAATCCCCAACGACAGGCGTTGTGGGCAGTTGTGGAGCGTTATAGAGATGTGTTTGCGGAGTTGCCTGGAAAAGCCAGGGACTATGTGTGTGAGCTGAAGGTTCGAGAACACTCACCCTACATGCAGAGGAGTTATCCAGTACCATTTTCAAAGAGGAGAGCAGTTCAAGAGGAGTTGGATCGAATGATGGAGGGAGACATAATTGAAAGATGAATATCGCCTTACTCAAACCCATTGGTGGTAGTAATTACGAAGGACGGAAAGGTAAGATTATGCTTAGATGCTAGAAGAATAAATCAGATTATAATACCTGACCGGGAGTCACCGGAACCTATTAATGAGATTTTTCAGAAATTCAGCGCGGTCAAATACATGACATCGTTGGATCTAACCGCAGGATATTGGCAGGTGCCGTTAGCAGCAGAGAGTCGGAGATATACTGTCTTTCTTTTTAATGGTAAGAATTATCAGATTAAACGCTTGCCATTTGGACTTAATACTAGTGTGGCAAGTTTTATTAAGTGTTTAGACATGATATTACAACCAAAAGACTTAGATTTTCTGACTGTATATGTTGATGATATATTAATAGCATCCAGAACATTTGCGGAACATTTAGAACATATTGAGCATGTGTTGGATAAATTACAGAATGGGGGTTTGACAGTTAATTGGGAGAAGTCAAAATTTTTACAAACCGAAATACATTTTTTGGGTTTTATTATAACTCCAGAGGGAATTTTAGCTAACCCTGATAAAGTACAAGCTATAATGTGCTTTCCAGAACCTAAGAATATTAAACAGTTGCAAAGTTTTTTGGGGTTGTGCAATTTCTATAGAAAACTCCAGAAAAATTACGCTCAGACAACAGCAAGGTTAAGTGCTGTACTACAGAAAAATAAACAATAGAAATGGGGAGAGAAGGAAAGGGATGCTTTCGAGGAGATAAAGAGAAAATTTTCAAAAATGATAATGATGAACCACCCTGATTTCTAAAAAACTTTTTACTTATAGACTGACGCCAGTAATGTCGCCCTGGGAGCGGAGTTGTATCAGGAGGATAGCGACAAAGAACACCACACGATAGCTTTCGCCAGCAGATCTCTATTGGCCGCTGAAAGAAACTATACCACTACGGAGAAGGAGTTGCTGAGCATCGTGTTTGTGGTAGGAAAGTTCCGCACCTACATCTTGGAAAATAAGACAGTTATCAGGACAGACCACAAAGCGCTGTCATTTTTAAACTCCTGTAGATTAACACATAGTCGTCTAACCAGGTGGGTACTAACCTTACAGGAATACAATTTTTCATGGGAATATATTAAGGGGACAGACAATAAAGTACCAGACACTCTTTCCAGGGTAGATAACATAGAAAATAAGACAGGGAGGGATCTTAAGGAGATAGAAATTTTTCGATTAACCAGGGAAGATAGAATTTTTGGTGAGGAGTTAAGGGATATTAAGAATATGCAAAGATCAGAAAATAAATTGGGTAAAATAATTGCTAGTTTAGAAGCAGATGTAGATGGGTCTGAATATAGTACATGTTTTCAAGTATATCAGGGGATTCTGTTTAAAAAAATAGAAGGGGGTGAACGTTATTGGAGATTAGTTGTACCAGAAGGGTTGATAGATAAAATTATTTGGGATTGCCATATAAGGTATGGGCATTTTGGTGCAAAAAAGTGTACGAATGTTTTAAAAGAATCATGTGTTTTTAAGAATATGGAGAGGCGAGTATGGATGCTATTACGGGTATGTGATTTGTGTCAGAGGTCTAAGGTAGTGAATTATAGAGTAGAAGGGGAAATGAATTATATTAAGGTAGAGAGACCGTTTGATTTAGTTGCTGTAGTTTTGTATGGGCCATTGCCCAAAGGTAGAGGTGGTGTGTTGTATGTATTTGTAGTTTTAGACACTTTTTCGAAATTTGTTAGATTATATAGTATCAAGAGAGCGACGAGCAAAGTACTCAGCGAAAAAATAGTAAGAGATTACACGATTAATGTAGGGAAACCAAAAATAATTTTAGACCATGGACCACAGTTTATAAGCGGCAAGTGGCGACATACGCTTGGGTGGGAAGGCATCATACCCAAACATACGGCAGTTTACCATCCACAGTCGAACCAGGCAGAACGGGTGATGAGAGAGATGGGTAGGATATTTCGGGCGTATTGTCACGCCAAGCACACAGAATGGCCATCCTACGTTAGGAAAGTAGAGGAGTGGCTGAATTGTACCACCCATGAATCCACCGGGTTTTTCGCCGCATGAATTGATTAGAGGAACAAGGCCACCTAGGATATTGGAACAACTTTTTGACTATCCACCAGAAACTCAAACTATAGACGTGAATATGAAGATCCGACTAGCAAATGAAAATCTACTCACAAAAGGAGAAAGGAGAAAGCAGAGACATGATGCTAAAGGTAAGTGGACTAAATATGAGGTAGGGCAATTAGTACTGGTAAGGAGACATGATTTGTCTAGCGCACAGGATAAAGAAATAAAGAAGTTTTTTCTATTATATAAGGGACCATATGAAATTGTAGAAGTAAAGATGAATAACGCATACGTGTTACGAAACCAAGCAACGCAGGAGATAGTAAGTACACAAAATGCGACGAACTTGAAGTTGTATCGGTCACAATAAGTGTTTGAATTTTTATGTATTATTTTATGTTTCAGAAGGGACTCTCCCCCATTTTCGGGTGGTCACGGCTTCACCATCCCTGACCGTGGATTTTGGCTGTTTGGAGGCGGACCATGGTTGGCGGAACTTCTAAAGAGGGGGTAAAAGCAACGATGGTCCTACTCCACAAATTGGTGCAAGTAGAAATTTAATCTTATTGTTGAACGGGGAGGGGGACCCATAAAGTTCGTGGAAAAAAAACTTACAATTGGCAATTATCCACGAACATATAATAGTTTTATTTCATATAATAAAACGATCCAAAATTCATGTAACTTAACAAGTGCGACTCGTGAGGAGTCATTTCATTACCTAGAAGTATCGTTCAGAGAGAAGTAATGATATTCCTCGGTAATGAAATAAACATAAATAATTTTAAATTGCGGGCGATTTATTTAGGAGAAAAAGAAGTAGTTATAATTTAGATTTAGAACATAGAAATTTAAGGTAACCAAATTGTTGGCAGTTTAGCAGTATAGTATAGTTGTTACACTTGTAAAAAACTATTAAAATAAGATAGATTATGTGTACTTAGTTTAGCTCCATGGGAGATAGTAACGTAAGTGTCAGAGGTAGAAAAGAGCAGACTAGTATCGGGGAATAATGAAAAAGAAACTAATGTGTTTGTGAATAGCTCGAATGTAAAGTCTAATATCTAATGGAAGCAAGTTAAGGCCAAGGACATAATAAAGCTATGATGAAAGTACAGAACTGTTTAATGAACAGTGAGAATTATATGATAATGTATGTAAGTTAAAAGAAATCTTAAAAATAACCAAACATATAAGAATTCACCGTAGGTGAATTGCAGTAACAGTGTCAGTGTGAACCTTATATGTCTTTTGGTAGTTCCCCACATTTCGGGCGGTCACGGTTTCACCAGGCCCTGGCCGTGGAATTATGTAAGTAGTTACAAAATTGGTGAACTTTGAAGGTGAACCACGGGGGAAACAGGGGAAACTACATAACTATGGAACAGCGGCTATCGTCGAAGGTGGCGATAGTTCCGTATATAAGGGTGTGTGAATCATTTTAGTAGGATTACTGCTGTCCTCGGACATCAGTAATACCGAATTTTTATGTAACGCTGAACCAAGAACGGTATAGTCAGCGACTATACTTTATACATGTAACTTCAGTTCTTGGGGATGTAAATGGACCCCACAGTCCACCATCAGGAAACAATAGAGTGTGTGGTAAAGGAACTGGCTGTTACAAGCCAAGGGCACAGATATAGCATGTGTGCATAAGGCAAACGCTCGATCCGGTTCATCCGGCGGGTGGTTACCTAATTGTAACTGGGTAAAAGGGGAGACTTTAAGTAATGATGTAGTAGGAGGGTAGCTGAAAATTCAGTGAGAGGATGACGATCTCCGTAAACAGCGGGCGGTCAGCTTATAACACGACTCTATAGAGAGAGTTGGGAGTTGACAATCCACAGAGCTGTTCAGTAACTGTTGCTATGACTATGACTCAATGAGTAGCGATGTATGTCCCTATGAGAACAAAACCATTTTAAGTATCAGATTTAAGTGTAGTGAATTCAGATAACATGGTATGAGGATAATGATTATATAATTTTGTGTATTTGTATGAATTGTATATAATATGTTAAGGGTAAGAATTATAAACATGTGTACATTATATAATTTTGAAACATATTCGCAGATTTTATTAATAATTAAGGTTTATAGAATAAATTTTTAATATGGTTAAGATTTTAAATAAATAAATAATGAAATAAATTTGGGTTAATTAAAATTTTCAATGGGTTGTAAAAGATAGAAGTTGGGTGATAGTAATTGTTTAAGTAAGACATTTGAGTCAGTCCAAGTTGAATATAGATGGGTGTTAAAGAGAATAAGAGATGAAATACAAGTAATGTAGAATTTGAATATTGATAGTGACACAGTAGCTATGGGGAAATATGTAGAGTAATGATTGATATATTGAGGTAATAAATAAATGGAGATATTTTGTAGAATATGAAAGTGATGTAATGGAAGAGTAATTAGTTGATAGTGGAATTTTGTAAGGGGGGTGGTGTGATAAGGAGTCCTCAACGAAAAGCGTTGTGGTGGGAGAGGAACTGATTAGCGCCGGAAAGGGTTACCTAGGGGGAGTCCGGGAACCAGATAAGGGAATGAGCTGGTAAGTGGGAATACACATCCTGAGTACAAACGGGGTAGAGTATTTTGTTATAAGGGTAGAATGATTCGAAATAAAGTAGAGTAGTAAGTTAGGGGTAGAGAATGGTTGGTAGATGTTTTGGGAGAAGGGTGTCATACTAGATAAAGAATTTGTAAGTGAGCGTTAGAGTCATAAAATGGTTAAGGTTATATGTAAATGCCAAGTTGATAAAGTGAATTATTATGAATAACTGAGAATCACCCAAGTTAATAAAATGGAATAATCAATGAAATGTTATATAAAATGAAGGTTGAAAAAAAAAATAATAATTTTTTTTGGGAAATGAATTAATAAAAGTTAAATTGAGAGTAAAATGTAATGCTTATAATTTTATATACAAATTAAAATGTGAATAGTTTATTTTAAGGTAATAATAACAATGTGAATTATGAATTATGTTTTATTATGTTTGTTAGTGTTTAAGAGACTTTTATGAATTTAAAGATTTTAGATGCAAATTGGGGATGAGAGAGATGTGTAATATGGTAATGGGAAATGTTTATTTAAATTCTGATGGGAATCAGGAATGTATTTTGAATTTTGGGAAGTTAACAAGAGAAAGTACACAGAATGAGATTATGGAATTTTAAATATGTTATGATATGTCTTCATATATGTGATGGAAGTTAAGAATTAAGAGAAAAAAAACCAGTGCTTCTTAACGCAAACCAGCACCGCTAGGGGGAAACAGATCAGTTAGGGATATAGTATTGTATAAGGCCACTAGTTGATATTTGATTTGTTGTTTCAGATTCTGGTGATGCTGTGGCGGCAATCCTGAGGTGGCCAGCGCGTCAGAGCAGGGGCGTTAAGTATCTGTCTGACTTTATGGTGTTGGGATCTCGAGAGAGAAGTCCAGTAATGTCATTCAGGTGCGGTCAGTCACTGGACCAAGGGTGAGTTAATTATATATTTGTTTGTAAACCGTAAAGGGGGTTGTGGCGACATATCCTGGCTGATCCCTTTAGCAAGTATGAGTGTGTCAATGAGAGTTTTTATGGTTCGGCATAAAACCTCTCATTGAGGGGGTATTGTAACGGGACATTTTGGCCTACCTGGGGTAAAAGGAAATAAATTTGTATTTTCATAAAAGCAAATAGCATTTTTTACGATATAATAATAATTTGGGAAATGTATACATAAATTGATGAGAAGGTACATTTTGATGGTAATGAAAGTGGCAGCAGTGAGTGTGAAATTATTCATGAATTTATACAACGCAGTAGACAACGAACGAAAATGTGTCAAGGTCAGCTCCAGATACAAGTAAAGCAGTTATTTTGAGCACCAGTGACTTGCAAATTGTAAACAAATTATGTTACAACATCGGACCATGTGACGTCAATGTATACGTCAGAGACCATCCCCGCTGTGGAATTCGGGTGCGCCAAGCCAAACCGTATACTGGCGTAGGAATACGAACTGAAGACAATGGAAAACTTGGTAAACAACTGCGGCTACCACACAAAATAGTGCCGTTTGTCTCACCCCAGTCTTAATTCAACACTCGCGCGAGTGACACATATAAAGTTTCGGAACGTAAATCGCGGGCCCGCAAAACAGAAAGAATGTAAATAATATAATTAAAATATGATTTAACAATAGAAATACATACTTAAAATGTAATTAACAGTTTTCTTTACACTATAACAGTTCGGAGATAATGAATTAAAGTGAAAGTGCACAGGTAAAACAATGTGACGTCTTCTGGACTAGAATTCGGATTCAAATTCAGCTAAGTACCTACAAGGATATACACAAAACCATCAAATTTTATTATTTTCACAAAACAAGAACAGATGGGGAAAATTAAATTAAATATGAGATCTCTAAGGAAATAAAGTAACTGTGTGTATATGCGTGAGTGAAAGTAGATATATAAAGAAGGCTGGTTTGTGTTTCTCAAAATTAGTTATATTTAATATCTTGATTTTTTTGTTAATTGAAAATTTTATACCATGTTTCAATTTTATTTTATGTGAGTTTTAGAATGAGAATTTTATAATAGATGAGGGAGGTAAAGCGGTGGTTTGTCAATGATCTTATAAAAAGTAAATGATGATGAAAGAAAATAATTAATTGTTAATAAAACTTAATTATGGGAAATGAGTAAAGCTTTCTTATTTCAAACAGCCATAATTCTGTTCTCATGAGTTCGCCGAAAAGAACCCGAATTGGTAAGTACATATTTTGTGTCTTGCAGTACGGCAAGATGGCGCCCGAAGAAATTCTAGAAAGTAAACAATGAATACAGTAACATTAAAATCAATTTAATTTAATTATTAATAAAAGTTAGATCACAAACATAACAGTATAATCCCTATTGCTATGAACAATATTCAAAAATATGATTTACAATTAAATCAAAAAATATGAATATAAGCTTGTTAAGTTATTTAAGTTTGTGATTGATTCACAGAAAAATTTATAAGCTTGCAGAGTTCGCAAAAAATTCAAGTTCATAGTCAAATTGAAACTGATATAAAGAAAAAGTTATATTATTCTTTTAAATACTGCTTATTTTAGTTGAATGCCCTTGAAAGGTATATAAAATTATGTAAAATTGAAAGGATCATATGAAACATAAATTTATATTCACTTGGTATGTGGTACTTATCGACATGTTCAAGAAGGTCTCAGAGCGTGTCGAATCCTTGGCAGTCCCATCCGGCACCCATGAATTGACGATGTAGACACTGTTGATGCCTGTCAGGTGATGTCTGAAGTGGTCGAATTCTGCATAGGCTGGATGCTTTGGATTTTTCCCAAGTGATGGATGCCACGTGGTGATGGTGTTCAAATGTTGAAATAATGTTTCGAACGATCCGGTCGGCGAAGTATGACGTCCCCAAAAGTCATGCAATGCGTGCTCCAGTTATAGTTGATAATTAAAGAAATGTTGATTTAATCATGTTGTCAAATGCTGGTAGGGCCTGCTAATTGAACTGTAAATCCATGAACTGAATCCATGAAAATAATGCTCCGTGAATTAAATTATTTGTGAAATGAATCATCCATGAAATGAATATCCGGCCCGGAGGACGATATGATGCATGACAACGCTCTCGAGTATTTCTTGAGTTGGTATTTCTCATGCGAAGTGCTGCTGGTTTAAGGAATCGGATATATGTTTTAAAAGAAGAAGTGGATGTATAAATTAGAGTTAACTAGCCGTTTATTGAACAAATTATATAATAAAGCGCATGGCCCATGCAATTACGTATGGCGTACATTGCCAAGATAAATAACGATTTAAGAATGAAAATTATATAAAGAAGTTAAGCAAATAATTAAATTTCACATCGCCGCGGCTAGCAAATAGAAAAGAGAATTGAGCGAATGAAGGCTGAGGTTTAACTAACTTCTGTCGTAGCTCGCAGTTAGTGAACTGCACTTTAAGCAGATGACGTAATTGCGTGGGCTGATTGCGCACGGGTATAATAAACAAATACAAAGATTTAACAGGTTGGCTAGATCGCTGGAAGACGCTGTATGGCGTAAGGCAGTTAAAAATTTCTGGCGACATTTTGTCGGCCGATTCAAGTACAGTTGATTCTTTCGTAAGTAAATTGGATGGAATAGTTAAGAAAACCAAATTAAGACCGCAGCAAATTTACAATTGTGATGAAACGGGACTCAATTTCAAAATGTTACCGAGCAAGACCCTAGCAGCTAAACAGGAACAATCAGCTCCCGGTTACAAAAGAAGCAAGGAGAGAGTTACAGTTCTAGTGTGTGCTAATCAGTGTGGCAACCACAAACTTAAACTTTTATTGATAGGCAAGGCCAAAAAACCCAGGGCTTTCAAAAATGTGAACATGGATAATCTTCCGGTAAAGTACACAAACCAAAATCATGCTTGGATGGAATCTTCAATCTTTAAAACGTGGTTTTTTGAGCAGTTTGTGCCAAGTGTAAAAAAATTCTGTGATGAAAAAAATCTTCCACATAAAGCTCTTCTCCTTCTGGACAATGCACCCACTCACCCAGATGAATGGTTAGTGGTGATATAAGAGCTCTTTTCTTGCCCCTTAACATTACCTCTTTAATTCAATCCCTTGACCAAGGGGTCTTAGAAAATCTAAAGCGCCATTACCGGCAAAGACTGTTGAAACATTTGCTTAAGGACCTAGAAAATGATCGAACCGTTGTCAAAAGCCTAAAGAAAATTAACTTCAGATGTCATTTACTGGTTGGGCGAGTCATGGAGTGACATGAAAGAATCTACACTGAAGAAAAGCTGGAAAAACATCACCCCGAAAAATGATACCACTGGGCCAACTGAAAACCAAGACGATTCAGATGACAAGATGATTTGCCCCTAAGCCACCTTTTAAATATGCTTCCAGTTACAGAAACAGTCACAGAGAAAGATGTAAACGATTGGATGAACGACGACGAGCAATGTGAACTTTCTGACGAGGCTATTGCCAGTGTAGTGTCACAAAATAAAAACAGTGACAACAAAGATGACACATCAACCGAGGGAGGCCTGGAAAGCAGAATCAGTCACACTGAGGGTTTGAGCGCTATCGAGGAGGCACTACTCTACATAGAACAACAAGATGACACGTCACCAGCTGACATCATTATGTTGCGGCGTCTGCGCAGTATGGCGTCCAAGAAGCGAGGCAGTGCAATGAAACAGAAGACTGTTAAAGACTTTTTCAAAATGTGTAAATCAATGATTTTCAAGTGTGTTTAAGGTATGTACTGTAATGTAAATAATGTTTAGTATGTAACGGGGCGAAAAAAGGGGCTTTGTATGTTATTAACAATTTGGGTTCATTTTATTAAAATATTCATAATTCACTTCATATGAGTGGTCAGACTCGTGTTTGAGTAGAAGTTTTGTTCAAACAAAGAAACGGTACGCTGTAGCTGGGTGATGAAACAATACAAAGGAATGTCGTGCTGTTGACGATAATACACTTCCTGGAATTTTAAAGCTGTGTGACACCAGCGCACAAACGCGCAACCACCAGCAGATGCGCAGACCGACGCCAAGTTAGAAAAGCAGTATGGCTTTGAGACTCTATTTTTTCGCCTCGTGGTCTGAGCTGGCGGAAATAAGTTAAGTCCAGCCCACAATTGTGACGTCGGCCAGTGCCCACCACATATCGTCGACGTCAAATGCACGAAAAACCCATGTGTTGAATGTGTCACCACTATGACTAAAAAGTACAAGGCATTGGTTTCCGTCTTCTTCAACAAAAATATCTAGTAGAGAGGGGACTTATAGACGCTACCAGTTCCTCACCGACTTCAACCTGCGCAGGTTGCCCGTCAACCAGGGCTTAAAAAAGTAACTTTTTAACATCAAACAATAGTGAGTGAAATTTTGGCGAAATCCCATAGTGAGAACCGGTTCACGTAAAAATGAACTAATCAATCGTTTTTCGGACATACCAGCAAATACTGTGAGTGATGCAACGCAAAGTCGGGGTGACTCCACGTGGCCGGCAGGGGTATACGTATATCAATATTAATTAAAATGGGGTTTTAAAATTAAAAGGGGTTTTAAAATTGAATGTGTGTGTGCGAGCAGACTGGGCTGTCTGGTAAATATATAAGGTAAGATGTTTAGGGTAACTATAAATGTAACTTAAACATGTCGCAAATTTCAGAAAAAATGTGATGCATAAATATTTTTTATTTTACTGTTGGAAAAATAATTGTTGGAGATAATTGGCAAGAAAGAATTATATATTAAAAATGTTTTTAATCTCTTCATAAAAGGCGAGTAGCGTAAGTTATTCACACAACCTTAAATCATGCTTGCATTCTAACGTTCGTGTGACGAGATCCTGGGTTAAGAGAAGATTTTTGGAGGTAAGTGGAAAATAATTTTATCTATTTATAAATGTATTTAATTATATTATCACAAGTATGTATTAGTCCTTTCATCGTACAGTACAGTAATAGAACTGCTATTTTTGTAATTTGATCTAATTTTTCTTGTAAAATAAACTGGAGTACTCTGTCAAGAAATAACTGTTTGCAGTACTTTTTTAAACGTCCTGTTACCCCTAACACGATTAAAACAACAAAGAGTTGTCTCCTTATTGCTACTCAAGTAATTATTTTATGTATCTCAAAGTAGATAACCTGTTTTCTTATTCTATCCGTGTTATCCGAGATTTTGCTTATCCGAGGTTGCCGCGGTCCACATTAACTCAGTTAATCGAGACTCTACTGTACTGGTTTCATAACATTAATTACTGAGTTATAGTTGGTAGCTATCAATTAATTGTAAATTTTTTTGAATAATTTTGGTGTTATAAGGGGATGACGTAAAAGTAACTGTAATAACTTTTTAATATCATTTCCATGTATTTAATTGATTCCATGTAATTAAGTGATTTTTTTGGTAAACCATTGTTCAATAGAGTAAATAGTGACTTTAACTAAATAGAAATAAATCAGAGTAATTCCTAGCATAACATGTGTTAGCGTAATTATTTCACAACTCACACCTAAATAATCACTCTGCGACAATTTCGTCTATAGGAGGTGAACCCGAAGGTAAGAAAAGTCGTAAATTCTTAATAAAATTTGTAAAACTTTATTAACTCATAAAATTGTATAGTAACAGTTTTCATTCCTTTGTTGTTGTTTTTTCTGTTAAATGTACGAATTTCAGGCACGTTATTATCGAGTTGTTTTACTAATGCATTATTGTTAAAGGTTTTTAAAATATAATTCATATATATGATCATTATAATGCTAATTAATATATTTAAAGACAATATAAATAAAACTAATGTAGGCCTAAATAAATTAAAGCAATATGGGGTGTAACATGGCAAATATGTATTAATAATGATGTAAGCTGTGTATATATAAGCTGTAACGGTACAACAATTCTGGTCCTATAATATTTTGGGAAATAATTGTTATAAAGTATAATTGTTATTAAAGCCCTATAAAGAAACGGAGAAAAGTTTTCCAAAAGTTTTCAACGATGTAATATTGAGCGGATAGGATTTGTGTCGAGGTACAGTAATAGCAAAAACAGTTCGTCATATTAAAGTGTAAACAAGCCTAACCCATGATGACATCAGCTACAGGAATGCGATACGCAATAAATACATCTGTAAACAACGGGGTTTGGCCGTTTTGAACAAAGGACTAGTGACGTAGTTTGCCCCACCTCCGCATTCCAAAGCTACTAACCGCTGGCAGTTTTGTCTCAACAGGGTTCCACGCCGGCCGGCATACCCTAAACTTTACATTATCTAAATCTTACAACTACATCAAAAAATGTAAACCAAAATTTAAATAGTAGCAACAGAAAATAAAAATGTGAAAGTGCAGTATTATTAAAACAGTTCTCCGAAAACATCAGGCGAGAATGCGCGATCTGCAAAGATGTGACATCTTCACATATTGTAACGGGGCGGAAAAAAAGGGATTTTTATGTTATTAACAATTTGGGTTCATTTTATTAAATTGCACAATTTATTTCATATGTGTGGCCAGACTCTTGTTTGAGTAGAAGTTTTGTTCGAACAAAGAAACGGTACACTATAGCTGGGTGATGTAACAATGAAAAGGAATTTCGTGCTGTCAACAATTCTTAGAACCTTGCGGCTGTGTGACATCCACTCACCAATGCGCAAGCACCAACATCTGTGGAGCGCCTAACCCACGCTAAACGAAAGGCGCAAAACATGGCTTGGGGCGAATTTTGTCTAACACATGCGCTCAACATGCCGGAAACATAACTGTAAGCCACACCTATTTATGTGACGAAAGTAAAGGCAGTGAAATTTTGACGACGTCCGACACACAGAAAAACACACGTGTTACCTGTACAGCCACTAAAACTTCGACAACGAAGGCTGCGAACGGCGACAAAATTTGTTCGCCGGCAAGGCAGTAATGTCCGGCAGCATGTAAGGCAGTCGGGAAGTAACATCTTAAACTACCAAACGCGAACCGTAGTGCGTCCGCCGACTGGACATAATTTTTCATCTAAATTATATAGCAAAAATGTGAATCAGCAGTGGTGTTGTGGTGAGGCTGCGGCGGCCGTTTGAACATAACGGGCTGGCAAGCCGAAAAAATTGATTAACCGTGTAAATATAATCTAACATGTGCATAGTGCGACGTAGCCGGGGAGACGCCGTGAGTAAATAGACCATCAGACAATTATTAACAGAATCAGTGAAGTGAGCGGCCCAAAATAAAATGAATAATAAACTTTCGGACATTTAAAGAATACGAGCTACGTGGCAGCAAAAGGAGTGAAGCCGTCGGGTAACCCGTAACCGTAATTTCAACATTTTTTTTTATAAAAGGGTTTTGTGCAAACACGTAAATTAAATAAAAAGGAGTTTGGTTTTGTAATAGTGTGAATGTGTGTATGTTACCAGATTGGGCTGTCAAATTAAGGTAAGATGTTTATGTAATTCTGTAAGTATAAGGGTAATCCAACCATGTAACTAAGAGTAAGGGTTTTATGCATTTTCCATGATTTGAGCTAAGAGGCCAAATAAATAACAATTTAAAATTTAAAGAAAATCCTGAAGTATAAAATAAAATTTTAATTAATTTCTCTTCACAAAAAGCGAGTTGCGTAAATTATTACAATAACCTATAATCATACTTGCATCTTAACGTTCGTGTGCTGGATCCTGGGAGAAGACAGGTAGGTCGAAGGTGAAAAAGAATTTTATGTATTTTTATTTGTATAAATAAATATATGTTACAATATAATGCAGCTAAGTAATATCTAAACAAAAAAACTGCTGCCAAAACCGACCAAATGGTTTTTATATAAAATACTAAATTCAATTTATTCAAATGAGCTCCTTTTAACCAGTCGAAATTGTACCAAAGAATGAAAGTGAGAGAGTGGATACTTAATACAAAATGATTCAATATTAATAAGTGCTGGGTTGTGCCAATATTTTAATAATAAATATATATATCATGTTTATTAGGTTAATATTATAACACATGTTTGTTTTGGAGGGTAAATATGTTCTAAGGGTTTGATGTTTGCTAAACGCCCCATGGCGTAATATGTACGTGTTTGGTACAGCTAGAGTCATTTTTCAATATGTATTTAGAGTCATCTTAAAAATAAAAGGTCAATGGTATGTTTTATCTTGAGTACGATTATTTCAGGTAATATATTCCACAACCCTGGTTCGTGTTACCCGAATTCTGGCCCTAAAGGTAAGTTTGTATTTTGTTGTGCAGTGTGACAACATGGCGCCCGATTTTGAAAGTGAAAGTGATTATTAATAGTACACACAACATAAATGTAACTAAGTAATTAAACAATTAAAGTTAAAGTTACAAATGGCGCGTGCCGAACAGTGACTCGACATAAAACTTAATTTTATGTGGAGTATACTTACCAGAATGTGGAATGATTACCTGAGGTAAGAGTGAGAAAGTACGTAAACACGTGCGTAAGGTAGGGTTAAGTTACGAGGCTATATGCATATATGTGTTAGCAGTATTGTATGTGTTAGAGATATAATAAACAAAAGAAAAAAAAATGAGTACCAATGACAATAAAACAATAGAAATCAGTGCAACTGATGAAAATTTGACTAGTGAGATGGATGTTCCATTAACACAAATTAGTCAGATTGGTGGGTCGAGTGCGACTGAATCTCTAGAGTTAGAGAAAGTAACAGCAACATCCATCTCAAGTCGTCATGAAAACAAAACAGACGAAACAACTGCTGCTTTGATGCAATTATTATTAACTAAATTTGATAATTTTGATATAAAGCTGGATGAACAAAAAATAGATTCCAATTTGAAATTTGAGATACAGAGTAATAAATTTGATGAGAAGTTCAGCAAGCTAGATGTAAAGTTCGACAAACAGAATGAAAATTTTAATAAATTCAAAAGTGAAATAAAAAATGAAATTAAAACACAAAATATTCAAATTAAAAATGAAATTAAAAGTGATTTTAACGAGAAGTTTGACGAAACGAAAAATGAAATTAAAAAACGAAATGATAATTTTGATAAACAATGTGACGAAGTGAATAAAAGGTTAGATGAGAGATTAAGTCGAATAAGGAATAATAAGGTAAGTAGCAGTGACAATATGACGAAAAACAAGGTGCTAATTAATAAGGTAAGTAACAATGATAATTTGAATAATGAGTTTACAGGTAATAATAATGATATAATTAAGAACATGGTGTTAGAAAATGATGATGAGAATATTGGGAGTGATAATGAAATGTTAGAGTGTGTTGAGTTAGAGAGAAAGTGTAAAGAAAGTATAGTTGTAAGGGGATTGCAGGGGGTAAAATTTTCCCTTAATGTTGTAGTAGGGGGTGAAGAAATGGCTTCACGCGAGTATTTGGAAGACGATATGTCTGCAAATAAATTTCCCTGGGTTTTTTGTGCACTTCATAGGTGGTGCAGTAATGATGAGTTAGTGTCCCCTGCATATTTTGAGAGAGAGTGTGTAGCTTGGTGTTATGGGGAGAAGTATATTGAGAAAGAGAGAAAGAGAGTAATAGAAATATTTAAAGTAAATAGAAACTATGAAGAGTTTGTAGAGATTAGGTGGAGAGAGAAGTAATAATGATAACAAGCACTTACCTTGTGAAATAACGGGTGTATTAGTAGATAATTATGATGACGATAGTAATGACTTTATGACTTACATGATTATGACAGATAATACTAAGGGAGACAGGATCATACCCTAGGATGACATGGTACATGATAAATTGATATGGCATAAACCTATTAATTCAACCGACATTGTGGAAGAATATAATAGTAATTTAAATAAATATTATATTGATAATAATAATATCATATATTTAATAAAAAATAAGTTGTATAGACCTAAGATTCGACTGTTGTTCGATGATGCAGGATAGATTGTTTTATTGTTTATAAACATTAATATATGTGAACAGTGGTTTTGAAATGCACTGTATATGAACTGATTTTGGTCAATGATAAAATAATAAGTGGATTGTATATTTTTTTGTGTATTAATGTCAATGTATTTGTGTATTCTTGATGTTGTGTATTACATGTAATTTTATGTAAACCATGTATGTAACAGGAAGTTATAGTTTAACTGATTTAATAACAATTAACATTTTTGACTAAACAAGTGATGAAAGTAATGATGAAATTTTAAATAATTGAATTAAATAATTGAAGATTAAGCACTTAATTAAGGTTGTACAAAAGAAAGTTTGATAATGAAGTTAAATGATTTTATGAAATTAAGATTCTATAATGATTAGTAGATGATTGAACAGATAATATGTTCAAATTGAGGTATATTATTATAAGGAGAGAAGTGATGAATTTTCTAGTGTTATATCAAGGTGAAATGTTGTAAAAAGGTTTGGGTGAGAATTATTAAAATAAAGGCATTTGAGTTAGTCAATTAAAGTTAATGGGAGTTAGATAAATAAGAATTTTGAAATACCAGTGAAAAACAAAGAGGGTATTAGATATTTTAGGGACACAGTAGTAGTGATTATATGTAGAGAGGTGAGTAATGTGAATGGTAAATATATTTGTTGATGGTGATATTTTGTAGTCAGGGTAGTGGTGTAAGGAGTGATCAGTGTGTGGCATGGCAAGAGACCAGCGTACGGCGTTGTGGCAAGTGATAGAGTAGTTTAAGGGAGTGTTTGCCGATATTTTGGAGGGCAAATGGTTAGGTATGTACATGGCCAGGTTGGGAACACACATCCTAGTACAAAGACGAGTGGTGCCAGAGGTAAGTGGAATTAGTGAAGTGGATTATAAGTGAGAGATTGGTGTCATGATATGTAAATCTGGTTGTTAATAGTGGTTGTTAGTAGGAAGAAAGGGAGTAAGATTATAAATGTCTATTCAATTGAAAGCATAGCGAATACAGGAGTCACCCAGACTAATCAATGATCAAAATGTAAAAGGTTAAGTAGAAAATTCATAGTAGAAAGGTAATAAGAGATGAAATATAATGTAAAAGGAATGTTAATAACAAATTTGAATTTTATAGAATTAAATGATAAATAAATAGTAAATAGTAGATGAGTAAATGATAAATAATTGATGGTTAATTAATAAAAGTTTAACAATTAAAATTATTAATTAATTAATTAAAATGTAATGTTTATAATGTTATATGCAAATTTAAAGATGTAGGGTGTGTAAATTTTGATCAAAGTTAAATGTGAATTGTTTATTTTAATGTGATAATCGCAATGTTAATTATGAGTGTATCATTATGTATTATGTTTATTATGTATTAGCATAGGAATTTGAACATGAATTGTATGTATGTACAACATGTTTTAAATGCGATTCCCTACATTTCGGGCGATCTCGGCCTTACCATCCCAGATCGTGGTTTTGGACGACAACCAGCTGTGGGCAGAATTTGTAAAACCTGACCATAGTTGGTTGCCTATGAAATTGGTTCAACTTAGAAATTTAATGGGTGATTCAGGGGAATCTAAGATTATTTGTTTGCATAGGCTATTTTCACCTAAATATGGGTGGTAGACCTTAGGGGCGTGTAATAAAATAATAAGTAGGGGTATTGACCTTGAAGTTTCTGTAACGCCGAAGCAAGGATGGGAGAGAAAAGAAAAAAGTGCTCACTCCTTCTGCCTCAGTCCTTGTGGAGGCAACTGAACGCAACGTTCAGGGGGGGGGGGGAATAGTGTGTGTGGAGGAGAAAGCGGGGTAAATATTGTTAACAGCGTCGGATTACTTACTGTTAATGATAATATTAATAATAATATTAATAATAATAATAATAATAATAATAGAAACATTTTTTTTTATAAAATGTTTTAGGAAGAGGGAGATTTTGGTAATTGTATCCATAAATTTTGGATTATATGTTTCAATTGTAGTATAAAGATTTGTGTTTCTTCTTATAATTATATTAATTATAAAAACAAAAAAGGGTTAATTATTATCGATGGGAATCGAAAAATTTTATAATGTTAAGGGTAGTCAATGAAGAGAATGGCACTTCTATATAATTCTTGTTGAGTTGAAGCAAACCCAGTGCTTCTTAACACAAACCAGCACATAGCTAAGGGGAAACAGATCAGTTAGGGATATAGCATTATACCAAGCCACTATTTTGATATTTTTGATTTATTGTTTCAGTGTTTGGTGATGTTGTGATGGCAGTCCTGAGCTGGCCAGCGCGCCAGAGCAGGAGCGTAAAGAGCCTGATTGGCCTTATGGTGTTGGGATCTCATAAGAGAAGTCCAGTAAGGTCATGTACTGTCATCATCATCGGACCACGGGTGTTATTGTATTCTTTTCATATAAATAGTAAGGGGGTTGTGGCGACATATCCTAGCTGATCCCTTTAGGACGTACGAATGTGTCAATGAGAGTTTTTATGCTTCGGCATAAAACCTCTCATTGAGGGGGTTTTGTAACGGTACAATTCTGGTCCTATAATATTTTGGGAAATAATTGTTATAAAGTATAATTGTTTTTAAAGCCCTATAAAGAAACAGAGTAAAGTTTTCCAAAAGTTTTCAACGACGTAATATTGAGCGGATAGGATTTGTGTCGAGGTCAGGGTAAAATCACAGTAATAGCAAAAAACAGTTCGTCATATTAAAGTGTAAACAAGCCTAACCCATGATGACATCAGCTACAGGAATGCGATACGCAATAAATACATCTGTAAACAACGGGGTTTGGCCGTTTTGAACAAAGGACTAGTGACGTAGTTTGCCCCACCCCCGCATTGCAAAGCTACTAACCGCTGGCAGTTTCGTCTCAACAGGGTTCCACGCCGGCCGGCATACCCTAAACTTTACATTATCTAAATCTTACAACTACATCAAAAAATGTAAACCAAAATTTAAATAGTAGCAACAGGAAAATAAAAATGTGAAAGTGCAGTATTGTTAAAACAGTTCTCCGAAAACATCAGGCGAGAATGCGCGATCTGCAAAGATGGGATATCTTCACATATAATGTAGCTAAGTAATATCTAAACAAAAAAACTGCTGCCAAAACCGACCAAATGGTTTTTATATAAAATACTAAATTCAATTTATTCAAATGAGCTCCTTTTAACCAGTCGAAATTGTACCAAAGAATGAAAGTGAGAGAGTGGATACTTAATACAAAATGATTCAATATTAATAAGTGCTGGGTTATGCCAATATTTTAATAATAAATATATATATCATGTTTATTAGGTTAATATTATAACACATGTTTGTTTTGGAGGGTTAAAATGTTCTAAGGGTTTGATGTTTGCTAAATGCCCCATGGCGTAATATGTACGTGTTTGGTACAGCTAGAGTCATTTTTCAATATGTATTTAGAGTCATCTTAAAAATAAAAGGTCAATGGTACGTTTTATCTTGAGTACGATTATTTCAGGTAATATATTCCACAACCCTGGTTCGTGTTACCTGAATTCTGGCCCTAAAGGTAAGTTTGTATTTTGTTGTGCAGTGTGACAACATGGCGCCCGATTTTGAAAGTGAAAGTGATTATTAATAGTACACACAACATAAATGTAACTAAGTAATTAAACAATTAAAGTTAGAGTTACAAGGCTGTGTAAAAGTACTGTAAACTTTTACCTAAATATATCTGAACATTAAATATTAAAAATGTCAGAAGATATTTCATGTTTTTATTTATACTATTTAAATGGACATGGAAGATAAGTGCAGCTTAGGGGAATTAACATTGACTGAATGTCACCAAACAAGTTATGTCAAAAATAAAGGTACAGAAAATTTAAGTAATTTATCTGAGGAAGAAATTAATTTAATTAAATTAAGAACTGAAAAAGAGGATGATGTTAGCACAATGTCTCTTCATCATGTTTATTTAAAAAAAAAAAAAAAAAAATGAATTTCTACAATTTTATATTTTAGAATGATGATGATGGTGTATGAGGCACTGTTAAAAGGCTAGCACGAAAGGAAAGTCTAAAAAGACCTCTTGGATAACAAATATTATCTCCAGCAGATTTGTATGAGTTTTGTAAAGTCAACATCACCAAAGTTAATTTTCATTTTTTTCTAAAGATTCTGTAAATCAGATACGTTCTGACCTTGCGGAACGCTTTGAAGATGTACAAACACTTCCAGGAACCACAAGTTTCCATAACTTTAAGCCATTAGATTGTTTAGGGAACTTGGAAGCAAGGAGGATCAGTAGTGATGAGAAATCCACCCTTATATATAATTTAAGGAATAAATTGACATCACTTGTGAGAGAAGAAAATTTGAACCCATCATGCTACGTAGCTTGTAAATATGACAATCTGTGGTACTTTGGAATCATCACTGAAGTAAATAAAGAAGGTGATGTGACTGTTCAATTTTTGCATCCTGCAGGACCATCACCGTCATTTCATTGGCCCAAACGAGAGGACATTTCAACTGGAAGAACCTACTGATTCTCAGAGGAGTGTATGAGTTCAATTCAGAAAAAAATGTTACTCCATTAAATTTCTTTGACAGTACATACTGTGAATAATAAATATTGGAATGCAATTTTAGTAAATTTTCAGACTTTGTTATCCTTTCTTTATTAAATGTACATAATGTTAAAAAATATTTGATCTTTTGTGTCAGCATTAAAAAAAAATCTTGAACAAGCCTATTTAGGTTAAAATAGAATATTTCCTATGGATGAAAATATTTATTAGTTATTTATTCTTCAATATCAACCTAGGCGCCCTATACTTCGAAATTCAAAAGTCTCAAGAAAATGCAATTAGGGATTTTTTTAAATTTTGTGTGATTACTTGAGAAGTTGTTGACATTGTTCTAACTCATATTTGTTTTAATATAGGACCTGTTTGTTTTATAATCACTTAAAATTTTAGTTTTATTCAAAAAAATACGTTTTATTCAAAAAAAATACTTAAGACCCTTTTTAATTTCTATGGCTTAGTAAAATCACTCAATACAATTTTTTTAAAAACTTACTTTTAACAGAAAAAAACAACAAAGGAATCAAAACCCCATCAATTTTATTTTTTCATATGATAGCCCACATATTGAGGATTATTTTGGAAAGAAAGTTTTTGTGATTGGCAGTTTCCCTTTCTGTGATATTCAATTTAATGCTAAACAATGTTTCTCACACACAAAAATATAAAGATGCAAATAACACATTTTATCCAGCCTTAGTAGTTTTAATTAAAGGTACTGTGTATTTTTTTCTAGAATCCTTATACCTTAGAGTATATAACTACAAAATTTCACAAAGATTGGATGATAAATAAAAAAATTACAAATTATTTTCAAAACGTTAGCAAGTCTCGTTTCACGACATCCGATTGTTACAAACACCAAAATTTCAAAACTTTGAAAGCCTTTACAATGAAAACTGAGAGAGATTGAGGGTTAAAATTTGGTAGGGTTTTCTCTGTAGGGAGAACAAATAAGTTAATGGTTTTACCTACAAAATATCAGTTAACACGAACAATTTTGTGGTAATAATTTTGCTGCTGGCTTTCAATAACTGCATAATATAAATAAATCCATAGATGCATGCCTCAAAACAGTGCACGTTAGAAACTGAAAGTGATGAGGATGTCGATGAACTTGACATGGAAAATGACAGTGAAAATTTAAGAGTTCTTACTGCAACTGATAGCTTGCTGAGCCGCGTTCATTGATATTTAGACTCCAACTTAGAAGATAAAACCACATCGCATTTGATCATGCTGATAAGTTAAAACAATTTGTTGAAAATAAATTAGTGCAACATTGTGTGCAAAAGAAAATCATGAACTATTTTAAAAAGAACTGAACATGGTCACTACAGGAACTTTTAAGCTATACTACATTACTGCACAAGAAACCAAAATCATAAGACAGCTAGAGAACAACTACAGTATGTGTGTACTACATTATATGAAAAATTAACCATATTTTTCTACCAAAATTAACCAGAATTTACTCCAGAGAATAAGTATATTATAAGGATAAAGAACGTTTATGTATGTACCTTCCGAATATTCTTTATCGCTTTATTTTAGTACACAAAACAATAAGTAATCTTTACAGTATTTGTTTATTTATCTCATTTGTTTCACTTTTTGTCCATTAAACACAAAATTGGGTTAACACAAAAATACAGCTGGTCCCTGTCATTTTGTATTAAACGTTCTCCATTTTAAATGCATACAAAGTTGTTACGATACAATTTAACTTCAAGGTTTAGGCCTTGTGATCTGTTACACCTCCACAACCCACCTCTTCCAAAAGATGTATACTGGAAAGCTAGCTTCGGTAACCTGTAGTCTGTCACTCTTAATAGATGGTCATGCCCTAGCTAATGATAAACATAAGCTCAATCAAATAAGAAGACAATGCTGAGCTCTCAAACCTGATCACCCATCAAGTTGATCTCGTTTTTAGTGCAACCATTAACAGGCTGGACAAACTTCATTTCTACTGGCTGAATACTAGTCTCTATAATTTAATGTGTTGTGTACAATTTGGTGTTTAGTATCAGTGAACAAGGTTCCTGTATTTCTATAAATAGTTTTGGTTTTATACCCATAAATATACCTACATATCAGCATTTCTGCATAATATACAAGTTAAGTAAACTTTAGTTTATTACTAAACACACAATGTTGTTTAAAAACTGGAAAAATTAATAACCTACTCCTTTACAACACACTGAAAACTTTCAGCAATGAAAACCAAACTGTACTATTATATAGTTCAAATTTTAGAAAGTTTATAGAATTTTTTACAGCATACAGTTACAATCAAAATCAGGTCAACATTCCAACAGCCGATAAATTCGTTTACTACTAGATGTAAGAAAACAGACCTGCATTTCTGATCAGCTGATCCAACTGCCTTTCTGTTTCTTCTAACTCATCAATTTCTCTCTGCATATTGTGATTAGAATCTATTGGTACCTGACCTCCCCTGGAACAATTTTAACAGGTGTATCACTACACACTGTAATAAAACTTAATGTAGTATAATATAACGTGTGCGTGTGTGTGTGTGTGTGTGTGTGTGTGTGTGTGTGTGTGTGTGTGTGTGTGTGTGTGTGTGTGTGTGTGTGTGTGTGTGTGTGTGTGTGTGTGTGTGTGTGTGTGTGTGTGTGTGTGTGTGTGTGTGTGTGATACCAATCAATTTCTGTTTAACTGAAAAACAATTACGCTTTACATATTTTGTGTGTTACATACACACTGTGCTTTACAAACCTTGTGTATTTATCTAAAACTAATTTCACGTGTAAGGTAACAAGTATTACTATAAAACAAAATATTATAGGAAACATTTAAACTAATAAAAGCCCTGTGGAACGATGGTTTCTACCTGAAACGCATGGGTGCGCGCACATGCACACACACACACATACACAAACACAGATTATTTAATCATAAAACAGTACAATTTAATAAAACTCTACAGTAATTCAAATTTTCAAATCCAATTATTTTTAAAAACATTACCTCAAAATAACAAAATAGATATCAAAATCAATTAGAATTAAGTAGTAATATAATCATCATAAATGGAAATTGATGTCTGAAAACTGTAAATAAGACATAACCAAACTGAAATTTTATAAAAATACTACAATAAATTAATCTGACACAAAATATTATAAAACTCCATTTTACTTGCAATAACTAAACATCACACACACAACGCTTGCAGAAAACAACAACAGATGATAGTGTATACATACATTAATAAATTTCACTCCGACGAAGTTTACAGCACTTATGCCATCTTCTGGGTACTAACCACACACACGAGAAAATAAAAAACTTCATATATACTGAGACATCCTATGGCCACTTTTTAAATTTACAACAAATACATATACATGATAATGCAAATGTGCTACACAATTTTATTTCAACAAACCCTAACAAATAGGGTTCAATAAACCCTAACAAACCCCCCCTCAGATAAGTGTTTAGTTAAGGCTGCTGACACACGGGTCACTCTGTGGCGCCACTCAGTCGCGCTTGGTTGTTCTGCATGATTTTAAATTGTACCCTTACACACAAGCCTTAGTGGCACGCAACTGTGCCAGGCAGAAGCCAATCACCACCACTAGTGGCGACGATTTGTGGCGTTGGTGCTTGCACACGGGCCACTTTCAGTCGCGCCACAGAGTAGCACTTTCAGTGTTTATAGTAATGTTGTCAAGGTTGTATGAGGTGAGTAACCTTGTAAGGTTGTGTAATTGAATTGCTGTTTCTTTACTATAGATATTGAACTGCCATAGTTAAGTTTTCTTTACTATTTCATGAAGTAGAATTATGATTCTAATTATAATAGAAATAGAGTAAAAACCGGCAATTTGGGACCCAAGGTACTCTGGTTATTCAAGCAAATTCAATCATTTGCTCTGATTCCTTTTAAATTGAAAGTTCCATTTTTAATTTTTAACAGAATATTAAACATTGGAAACAAATTTCAGTGCTAATATTTGTATGAATAAAAAATAGTATGAGTAATTTTTAGTATAATACAAACCTTTTAACCTATAAATTAATTTATAGATTACATTTCATAATTAATTTAACCTATAAATTAATCTCTTACATTTAGCAATACAGATTTAGATGTTTTGGCAGTTTTTATTTGTGTGGCAACAACATAGCATCATAACGCGTGAGCCCACACACACATACACAGAGTCGTAAGGGCTACGTCCCGGAAACTTATGCGTAACTCGAATGTGACATAGTTTAATGGAACTTTAACTTATTAACTGACTTATCATTTTCTCTCTTGGCTCACACGTTATCAGTAATTTTAAGCCGTAACATACGTAAAGGAAATTAGACAGAATGTCCGCTTGAACATGGCATTTCGCTTTAAGTCGTGTATTTTTTTTTTAATTACTATTTCCATTAATTCAATTTTTTATTTTTCCTTATAACACACTCTTATGTACGTCGGATTTGGACTGTGTGTGTGAATTAATATTATAACGTAAAAGTAACTGCAGGCCTCTCTTCAGCAGTATACTTTGCAGCGTGTCAATTTTGGGTATTTTTATTTTTTTACCGTATGGGGTAATTATATTTTTTATTTATTTCATTTTGGGCGGGCTGGTCTAAAAACATTGTGAAATTTTATAGTACGCCAAATATTCATTGTGAAAGAACCAGTGTTGACTGAACAGTTTGAGACAAAGGCGATACGCAATTTCAGTGGTGTAATGCGGCTAAGGAATTTGCATCTCAACGAATTTCTAAGAACTCTGTACGTGTGTGTCGACGCACGAGCGCAACTACTCACGCAGGCAGTGACGCTCTTGACAAAAAACCAAGATGGCTAGAATGAAAAATTATTCATCATCTCTTCATCGGTCATCCGGAAATACTGCTAAAGCCCCGCCTACTATCAATGACATCAGCAGAGCCGAAGTCAATATTGTCCTCTGGTCACACACATATACCAGCTCTATGCCATGCATAAAGTGGTTACCACACAACAACTAAGCATGAACAGCGACGAAAACCTGGTGGCCGTGAACCGCCGTTCCCGCCCGCGGAAGCAAGAAGTACCTGTTACGTTACCGTTCCCAGTATACAAGCAGCAGTCCCCGGTACCGGGCTGGCCCAAGTAGGCTCGTCACAAATATTTTAATTTTTTCAGTAAAGGGTGTAAAACAGTATAAATTCATGTGACCGCGGTCGGTTTTAAAAAGAAACTGTATCAGTTACAACGTTTGAATAATATAGAACAAGCAATTTTTCGTGAGAAGATGCGTGTGTGCGGTGACCGCGTGGCAGGCGTTTGGGGGTCTAGGAGTAAAATGTAAAATGATAAGGGGTTTATAATTTACAGTGTGAGTGTGAGCGTGGGCAAAGCTGGGCTGCTTATGTCTGTTTGTATTTTATATTTGCGTTTGTGTTTTGTGAAATGATAAGGTAAGCTATAGTAGTAAGTTCCGTTACAAACCAGGTGCACGAGTTGCACAATATGTGACTCCATGTAAATCTATTTGTCAAATAATAATTTCAACAATTGAGCATTAAAATTATCAATTCTCTTCAAAAATGAGTTGTGTTAGTGCTTTGCGTAACCTATAAACCATGTTTGTATCTAGCTACATGTGATCGGACCCTGGAGCCCTATAGAAGAGATCGTAACGGTAGGTAACCACTAAATTGCTTTTCGTATTAATAAATATGATCAAATTGATTAGAGGATCACAACTTCATCTAATGTTTGTTTTTCTTCTGGATATGAAACCACTAAATTAAGAAGCCTGAAGACTGAACAGGGGTGGCTCATGATCAGGTTGCACAACCACCAATTTTATTGACGGTTTTTATTAATATACCGGGTTAACAAGTATTTCCATTAGTGTGCGTACATGTATACCAGTTATACGCCCAAAATATTATCAGTCAATATGCTGCTCGAAAACGAAACATTTACACTTAAAAACCAATACAAGCTTTGTTGGCCGAGCGTGGTGGTGCACTGGGCCTCTACAACATGATAGTTATATGGCAGCGGCGTACAAGCGCTCAAATGCAAAACACAGGCTATACGTGTACAATGGCATATCTCGGCTATACACGCCGGGCTGCAACGTGAGGTGCATGCGCAGCCAGTCTAACATTACTCTCTCATTCTCCACACTCCCCAACAAACTATTCTCGCCAGTGTGGCCCGGCATGTGTGCTTTATGACACTGTTGTTTTCTGTTATTGTTAACAAACTGACGGTTTATTAAAGTTCACGTTTTCTTGTTATTGTGAATGTCAGTGTTTGGTCCCCGTTGTAATAGGATTAATTAAGAATAAAATTATAAACATGAATTCTGTTGTGAACCTAATACATAAACCGTTTTTCCATCGCAGTCTCGAAGAAAAGCTTAAAATTAAAAGGTTAGGACGCCCTTTACCAGATTTAACAATAAAGCAAAATATTAAGTCAGGTACTAGTGTAACGGTACAGAATTAAGGGGTTTATTTTATTAGTTCATCAGTGGTAACAACGGGGAATCGCCCAGATCGAGTTTCAATTTTAAAGCAGTGTGTGACTTTCGAAACACCCAGTTGCACGTTTGTTCTGTCAGCTAGGCCAAATGCGACAAATCCAGGTGCGTTGGAATGTGTTAGAGCGCATGTGTGCCTGTCCGCACAGAGTGAACGTCACGTATATTTTCGCGGCTTGGAGAGTGCGAGTTTACTGTAATTATCATTGACCAATGGGGAAGCAAGTTGACGAGCAGGAGAACGTTTTGGCCATCTTGAAAACTTTACTTAGCGTCAGTCAGCTAAACCGGCCGGTTTACCGCAACAGGCTCTCGAGCCGAAAATTTATTAAAAGTGTGAAAAATGTGATTTAAACTATAACTTAAAATTATATAAAGCTGTGAAACGTCAAATAATCTTTAGTGGTCAAAATCAAACAGTGAGAACTCAATTCGTACAAACACGTGACTTAAATGGACTGATTTCAACACGCGCTCTGCATTACTATAACAGGGAAGTAAACCTACCATTTCAATTAAAATAAAAAATAAAATTCGAAACTAGAATGGATACAGAGATCTCTTGTTTTTAAATATATGGGGTAAAAGTGTGAAAGAAGTGTGTGAGCAAATGCTGGGTTGCCTTTATAGAATCTAAGTAACTATTTACTTAAATGATAAGAAAAAGAATGTCAACTTTTGAGTGTCTTTGTTAAATGGGGTGTATGCCTCAATATTAAAATCTGTCGGATTCGAATTCCGAAAATTATACAAAAAAGAAGTTATACCATTATTTTATGCATAAAAGGAGAATATTAAACAGAATGTTCAATAAAAGTTGAGTTTATTAACAAGAAATGAGAGTTGAATTTTTTAGTAATAAACCCTAAATCACGTTTATAGGCCACGAGTTTGAGTGAAGAACCCTGGGACCCGATAGAAGGTAAGAAGTGTAGAATATGAGTATTTTTTATTAATTATTATTTGGTAAAGTTGATTGTAACTTCACAGTTGGCGCCCGAACAGGGACTGTTTGTACAAATAAATGTGATACAAACCACACTTACTCGTTGTAATATATCAAACAAATTGATAATTAATTGAACGTATTCTAAAGTTACTGTTTACTGTCTAGAGTTTCTTCGGGCGCCATCTTGTTTTTATGATTTACAAGAAACAGAACACAAAAATTGTACCTATCATTTTGGGGTTCTTTTCGGCGAACAGGAGATCAGAATTGGTTGTTCAAAGAAAACTTTATATTGTTTCCCATAATTAAGTTTTATTAACAATTGGATATTCACATCATTTAACTTTAAAAGATCATTGACACACTACCTCTTTACCTCCCTCATCTATTATACAATAACTCACATTATCTAAAAACTCACATAAAATAAAATTGAAACATAGTATAAACCTTTTAATTACCAAAAAAGAATCAAGATATTAAATAGAAATAATTTTTATACACACAAACCAGCCTTCTTAATTTACATAATTTCACTCACTCATACACACACAGTTATTTTATAACCTGAGAGCTCTCATTTTATATTTTATTAAAAGTTTATTTCCCCATTATTCAAGTAATTTTGAAAAAAACCCTTGTTAAAATTTTATGGATACATTGCTACTTAGCTGTTCAGTTGAGTTGAAGGCGTCACACTTTTACGCGCACATTGTTCAGTTTTAATGGAAATTTCCTAAAAAAGAAAACTGTTCTTGTAATGAAGAGAAAAACTGTTAGTTATTTTTACATTTCTATTTTTACTTCACATTTTATATGTTGCGGGCGCGAAAATCACGCACAGCCGGCGGACACACACACTGCTCGTGTCCGGTGTGTTGAGATGTTGTTTTCCGACTGTTCTTTGTTTGCTGTGTGTCACAAAGCTGCTGTCGTAGACACACCCTGCATAGCAGCGTGACGCATGCACTGACGTAATATGGTCTGATGTTCCGTTACATAACTTGTTTATGCTGTTTTGTGTGTCATTGGTTGACCTTGGCACAATTCCAGCTTGTTAAGTCTGTTCGCTTCAATAATTTTGTATTTAATGTCCCAAGCAGTGCTGCCACCGTCGCCACCGTCGCAACCACTGAATTTACCTTTGTTTACGTTTGTCCCTATTATTCGAAAATATGTTATTTGTTTTATAAAAAAAAATACGAACTTCTTTATTATTCTAAAAATAGGCCCAAAAAATGCCCCATTACATCGTGAATATAAGCGTGATTTGGAGGTTAAGGAAGAGTACGTATAGATTACATGCAGGTTATGTGATGCTTATACTATAGTTAAGTTATACTTATAATACATTGATTAATACTGAATACATGCAAGATTGATTTTTTATCTAGAGGAAAATCTCATAAATAATATAAAAATGGATACTAATGAGAATAGTAACAAGGACGTCAGCTTCACTGACAGCCAAACTGTAAGTTAAAGAAATAGCGACTTAACCGAGACTGAGTCGAGAATAATGGAAGGCGTAACGAGTCAATCGACGCCTACCTCAGGTAAGAAAGATGATAGTAACGATACGAGGAGTATGATGCAGTTACTGTTAAATAAATTTGATATGCAAAATAAGGAAATAAATAGTAATCTAAATGAAAAGTTGAATGAACAGTTTGATGAAATAAATAGTAATTTTAACGAAATAAGAAACGAAATTAAACAACAGAATTTTGATCTTAACAAACATATACATGAAATTAATACACGTTGTGATAGTATGAAAGAACAGATAATAGAATCAATAAGTAACAATTTCAAGAAGATTAACGAAATGAATAAAAATTTAGAAAGGAAATTAAATCAGATAGTTAATAAAAAGGTAAGTGACAATGGTAGTGATATGATGACAAAAAATAGTGAAGAAATAATTAACAAGGTAAGTGATAGTTATAAAGAGGAATTAATAAAAATAGTGATAAGATGGTGGAAAACGAGCTATTTAAGAGTGAGCTAGTGAAAACAAATAGTGGTGATGAAGTTTTTGGTGAAGTAGAATTTAATAATGGAATGTTAGTGAGTGCTGATGAAATTGAGAGTAAGTGTGATGAAAGGTTAGGGTGGCAAAGGGCAAAATTTCCCCGTGATGTAAGTGGAGTAAGGACTCCGCTAGTAGTGATTTTTGAGGACAAAGGTTCCTCAAGAGGTTATGTGGGAGACGAGGTGTCTTCGAGTAGTCCCATAATTTTTTGTAGTCCTGGAAAAGCCAGGAAGTGTGATAGTAAGTTTGTTGTGCCCTTTGCATGGAGTGAAGTAGGTCAGAGGTGTTGTGACCGATGTTATGATGAGAAATATGTTGAGAGATAGAGAATGATAGAGGTATTTAAGTTAAATAGAGGTTATGAGGGGTTAGTTAAGAGATTCAAATTTGAGGGAATAAACTATATGAAATACTTACCGGTTGTAGTAAATGTGGATGGTTATTTTGATGATACCACTGTAGATGATAAGCACTTACCTTGTGTGGTGATGGACATAGTAAACGAGTATGATGATATAACTTACATGGGAATAACGAATAATACTAAGGGAGAATTTACCATACCAAATGTCGACAGGAATTTTGAAGTAATAGTAGGCAATAAGGGTTGTAACTACTATACTGATACAATGGAGAAAATTGATGATGATGATTATTATAATTATAATAGCAATATGTCTTTAATTGTAAATGAATTGTGTAAACGTAAGATCAGATTGTTATTCGATGATGGTGGTTAGAAACAGTGAATGAACATTTAATTATTTTAGTTTATGGTTATGACTTAGCTAACTTATGTAATGAGGTGTGGTAAACAATAATATGATATGACAAAAAAATTGTAAATAAATGTGTAGTGAGGTTAAGTGTTTGTGTAGTAGGTTATGTTGTACTATGTATTTCATGTAAACAATGTGGGTATGCAAGGAGAATTGATTTTATAATAATAATAATAATAATAATAATGATATACCAGACTAAATAAATAACGAGAATAATTATGAAGTTTATAAAGCAAATGAATTGTAATTGTTTTGGAATAAGGTGATTAAAGTAACTTTGTGTTTTAAAAAACTGATTGAATTAAATAATTTGAGAGGAATTAATTAATTAATTAATGTTGTATAAATGAATTTTGATAATGAATTTAAATGATTTTTCTGAGATTTGAACTTGATAATAAATAGTAAATGAGTAAAGGCAGAATGTGTTTAGTTGTTGAGTCATATGATTGTTATGATGTATCAGAAATTACATAGGGTTATGTACGTTATATTGGTTGCAATGAATGTTTATAATTTTGAGTCTATGACAGTAATCATGTTTTTATACAATTGAGTGATGTAATGTAAGTATGAAGTTTATAATGAGATTGAAGTAAAGTAAAATGGTGTAATAATAAATCTTAAAGGAATTTAAAAGGTTTTAAATTGGGTGATTAAATTAGTTTGAGGTAGTTATGAATTTTCTAGTGTAATTTTCAATGATCATATTAATGTAAAATGTAAAAGATGGAGTTTGGGTGATAATTATATCAATAAGGCATTTGAGTCAGTCAAAGTTAATTTTAAATGGGTATTAGAGAAAATAGAATTTTTGGGAATAAAAGTAATACAGAAACGGGTCAGTAGTAGGGACACAGTAGCGGGAGTGCATGTATGTAGAGAAAGTGAGAGTGATGTAAATGGAGAGTAAATAGGTGGTGGTGAAATTTTGTAGCAAGGGTGGAGGTGTAAGGAGCCCTCAACTCAAGGCATTGTGGCGGGGGGGGGTGAATAGTTTTAAAGAGAGTTACGTACGGGTTACCTGGAAGGGCCAGGAACTGATAAGGGAATGAGCTGGTAGAGCGGGAACACACATCCTACGTACAAAGAGGGTATCAGGTATTTTGTTCTAAGAGGAGAATGATGTAGGTAGAGTAGATAAAGTGTTGAAGGGGGTTATTATTGAGATATAGGTGTCACCCTATGCAAATCCGTTAGTGGTCGTTAGAAGGAAGTAGGGGGGTAACGTTATACCTAAATACCCGTTCAATAAGTTAGATCATTGTGAATGACTGGGAGTCACCCGAACCATTTGATGATGAAAATAATTAACAGAAATTCATAATTGAAATGTAATAATAAGTGTAACAAGTTAAAGAGTTAATATAATTTGAAACTAAACTTAAAGCTGAAATGTTTGTAAATTGTATTCAGGTGCAAATGAGATGTTTATTTTAATGAAATGAGGTTTATGTTCTTTATGAATGTTTATGTTGTATTATGTTTATTTGTATTCAGTGTACCTAGAGTAAGGTTATGTTCTCTATATAAGGTTCTGCTATGTTGGTAATGTATCAGCTGATTCATAGTGTTTGTATTATATTTTTGTATCCAAGTGTAGTTGCAATTGAGTTGATGATAGTAATAAGTTGTTTATTTTAAAATAACTGTCAGCATTTGATTATAAAGATTTATAATGAAAATTAAATCTATATAAAGGCAGAAGATTTTGAAAGTAAATTTGAGAGCTTGAATTGAAAGATGGTGTAAATTAAATTAAAATGTGAACTTTGGTAATGAGCTTAGATTTATTTTATTAAATGAATGAAATTCAAATAATTTATTTTTGATTTGAAATGATAATGTCAAACAAACAATTAAAAGTTGAGTAATGTGAGGGAATTTTATTTAGAGGTAAATATGAAATGTTTATGTGAACTTAAAATTGATGCTAAATATTTTGAGGTTAGGGTTTATAAAGTAAGGAATGTTTATTTGAGTTGAGGTATTATGTTTAAGATAGTAAGGAACCACATGTGTATGCACCCAGTACTTTGCTAAAGGCAATCCAGTATGTATAAGGGGAGATATATCAGTTGAGGATCTGGTTTGGTATAAGGCCAGTTATTGATTTTTATCTGAAATGTTCCAAGGTTGGGTGATACTGTGGTGAGTGCCTGTCTGATTTTACGGTGTTGGGATCTCGAACAGAAAAGTCCAGTAGAGTCATTCAGGTGCAGCCATAGTCACCAAACCAGGGGGGTAGATTACCCATGATTTGTTAAGGAATTAAGGGGGTTGTTGGCGCCATATCCTCACGGGTCCTCTTAGTTTTTAGCAATGAGAGTTTTTCTGTTTCGGCAGAAAACCTCTCATTGGGGACCCAATGATTTAACAATAAAGCAAAATATTAAGTCAGGTACTAGTGTAACGGTACAGAATTAAGGGGTTTATTTTATTAGTTCATCAATGGTAACAACGGGAAATCGCCCAGATCGAGTTTCAATTTTAAAGCAGTGTGTGACTTTCGAAACACCCAGTTGCACGTTTTTCTGTCAGCTAGGCCAAATGCGACAAATCCAGGTGCGTTGGAATGTGTTAGAGCACCTGTGTGCCTGTCCGCACAGAGTGAACATCACGTATATTTTCGCGGCTTGGAGAGCGCGAGTTTACTGTAATTATCATTGACCAATGGGGAAGCAAGATGACGAGCAGGAGAACGTTTTGGCCATCTTGAAAACTTTACTTAGCGTCAATCAGCTAAACCGGCCAGTTTACCGTAACAGGCTCTCAAGCCGAAAATTTATTAAAAGTGTGAAAAATGTGATTTAAACTATAACTTAAAATTATATAAAGCTGTGAAACGTCAAATAATCTTTAGTGGTCAAAGTCAAACAGTGAGAACTCAATTCGGACAAGTGACTTAAATGGACTGATTTCAACATGCGCTCTGCATTACTACAACAGGGAAGTAAACCTACCATTTCAATTAAAATAAAAAAATAAAATTCGAAACTAGAATGGGTAAAGAGATCTCTTGTTTTTAAATAAATGGGGTAAAAGTGTGAAAGAAGTGTGTGAGCAAATGTTGGGTTGCCTTTATAGAATCTAAGTAACTATTTACTTAAATGATAAGGAAAAGAATGTCAACTTTTGAATGTCTTTGTTAAATGGGGTGTATGCCTCAATATTAAAATCTGTCGGATTCGAATTCCGAAAATTATACAAAAAAGGAGTGATATCATTATTTTATACATAAAAGGAGAATATTAAACAGAATGTTCAATAAAAGTTGAGTTAGTTAACAAGAAATGAGAGTTGAATTTCTTAGTAACATAAATCTTAAATCACGTTTATAGGCCACGAGTTCGAGTGAAGAACCCTGGGACTCGATAGAAGGTAAGAAGTGGTGGAATATGAGTATTTTTTATTAATTATTATTTGGTAAAGTTGATTGTAACTTCACACTAGGACATTTTGTAGAACATTTAAGTCTGATTATTATTCAAAAACTGTCTAGCTGTGTGGTTGTGATACAAAGAATGCACTGTTCTGTTTTCCTTGTTTGTTATTTTGCGGAGAACAACTCTGGTCTAAATCTGGTTTGACTGATATTAATCATTTAAATGAACGTGTGAAAAAACATCAGGCTTCAAACATACGAGGGTAGGCTGAAAAGTAATGCACACATGCTTGTAGAACACGAACAAAATTACCTACAGAAGCGCACCTGGTGGCATTCGGGAGTAACATTCCCCCTCCAAACGCATGCGCAGTTTGAAGGGGTTTCGTACAACAATATGCTTTAAGTAGCAGAAGTATGGAGACATGTTGTAGTGCTATGTCAACGCGAGTTAAACAGCGTGCGGTTATCGAATTTTTAACTGCTGCAAATGTGATTCCTAATGAGATTCATCGTCGTTTAAAGGCTGTTTATGGTGACGATGCTGTTGATAGGTCTACTGTGAATCGATGGGTAATAAAATTTTGTGGTTGCGAGCCTGGAAAAGCCGTAATTGATGACGAAAAACGCAGCGGACGTCCGATCACTGCCACAGACGATGAACATTGCAAACTCGTCGACAATTTGATTCAAAATGACCGGCGAATCACTGTAAAACACCTCCGACATCGAGTTTGTCGGGTTAGAGGCAGCCTGGCGCCAATAATCTTGCAACATGACAACACTCGTCCACACACCTTGTGCACAACCCAAGAGGCTCTGCGAAACCTGAAGTTTGAACCGATTCCACACCCTCCCTACTCTCCTGATCTCGTGCCTTGCGACTTCTATTTTTTTCCTCTACTCAAGAGAGACCTGAAGGGTAATCATTGCACCTCGGACGATGAGGTGAAGGCAGCTGTCGCGTCATGGATTCGAGAAAAGTCGGAAGAATATTTCAGTGACGGGATAAAAAAACTTGTTACACGTTGGGAGAAATGTGTTAGACTTAACTGCGACTATGTTGAAAAATAAATATATAACTTTGAAGCTAAGGAAATGTACTTTTATTTACTTTTTGCCCCATCTTGCTATTTCTTTTCGTTCGTGTTCTACAAGCATGTGTGCATTACTTTTCAGCCTACCCTCGTACATATAAAAAAACGCTCTTCAATTAGCACTTGTTGGAACAGTAAATATTGCAGAAGAGTTTGACTCACAGTATAGACGCAATATTGCCTTGCATAATGAAAAGGTGAGGGATAATAGATATGTGTTAAATATTATTAAAAATTTACAGGCATTGCACAAATGCAATGCACAGAGAAGGGCATTGAAAATGCTTCAATAAATCTAATAAATATACATATTTATGTTCATTCACCAATCAATGAATTCATTCTTCATTTACCAATGTACAGATTATAAGTTAAATGTAGTCGCATTCATAAGCGAAGTTTTATATGTGTACTACGTTATTGACAACAAAGAAATAGTTTCTGAAACTCATCGGTTCCCATTTTCGATAACGCACCAGCGATCGGCCGCAAATGTGCAACACGTCCTTATAAACATTTTCAATGTTAAAATTGTTCGTTTTTGCAGATCTTTCAAGTTAGCTTTAAGGGGACACGACGAATCTGACATGTCGAATAACACGGGAATTTTTCACGGCTTAATTGATTTTAGTGCAGAACTCGATGTTGCTTTAAAAACTCATTTAGAAAGTGCCACTGTATTTACAGGCACGTCAAAAACGGTGCAGAATGAGGTTTTAAAAATAATGTTAGAGGTCTATCGTGAGAAAATCTCACATGAAATTAAAGAAACTAACTTTTTAGCAGTAATTGCTGATGAAACCAGTGACATTGCTAACATATTTCAGATGGCTATGGTTTACAGATATGTGTTGTAAAAGGTAAACCTGTTGAAAGATTCTGGGGATTTTTCACACCTGAGAAACATGATGCCAAAACTCTAGCAGCCTGCATTATTGAACAGCCTGAGTATCATAAAATTAACGAAACAGCGGCAAAACTGATTGCCCAGACTACGATGGTGCATCCGTAATGGCTGGATCATCTGGTGGAGTCCAAGCTATTATCAAAAAACATTTCCCAAAGGCAGAATATGTACACTGTTACGCCCACCAGCTTTAGTTTTGATGAATGCGGCGTCAATTAATTGGAGCCTTCGCATTTTCTTTGCAAGCTTACAGGGAATATGCACCTTCTTTTAAAGCAGTCTTCAGCGAACCAAGATGTTAGACAAAATAGTTAGAAAACGATTACCACAATCTGTACCTACGTGATGGAACTTTCAATCTCGAAGTGTGAATACGGTTTTTCTGTACAGAAAACAAATTATACAGTGTATGAGAGATATTCTAAGTGGAGATGAAATAAGAAATTCTAACACAATAAATCAAGCAAAAGGGTTCATAAAAACTCTCACCAGCAATACATTTGTGTTTTGGCTGTCTTTTTTTCACAAATTGATGCCACACATCAAAATTTTATTTGGAAGCTTACAGAAAGCAGATATCAATCCCCTTACTGCTGAAAAATACATCTCTTCTTTTGAGAATGTACAAAAAATCCGAGAAGATATTGACGAAGAAAGCACAGAAACAGAACCAGATCCCCCAACAAAAAAAAAGGAAATGTCAAGACAGTGAGTTGAAAAGAGAAGCAAAAGAAGTCTGTGATACCACCATCTGTCAATTTAAAGCCAGATTTGGCTTCGTTGGCCATGCGGTTTCTGCATCTCTATTTTCTGCTCAGAATTTTCAGCAGTACGCATCAAACTTTCCAGACAAAACATTGAAAACCGTTTGTGAGGTTTATCCATTCCTCAATTTAAAACAGTTGCGTTTGGAGCTTTCGACTATTTACAGCACAGACGTATTTTCTTCTGCATCTGGTATTGTTAGTCTGTATGACTTTATTCGAGAAAATAACCTTGAATCTACATTTAGTGAGTGTGCAAAATTATTAAACATGTTAGTCACTATTCCAATGACAACGGCTGAAACCGAAAGGTGTTTCTCAACTCTAAAAAGAATAAAAACTTTTTTAAGGAACACTACGTGCCAAGAAAGACTTTCAGCCCTTGCTATGTTATCCATTGAACGTGAATTGATAATGGACATTCCAGACTTTAACCAAAAAGTAATAGACAAGTTTGTGTCAGGGAAGGACAAGAGGATGGATTTTGTTTTCCGATAAGGTAGGACCGATTTTCTGATTATTTTTAAATATTTTTCTCCTATTTAAAAAGATTATTATTTTTAATTTCAGTGGTTTAGAGAACTATGAGCAAGAATCATATTACAGGAGGAGTAGATGGAGGTCAGGGAATACAGAGGAGCGGATGTTGCGGTTTGGAAGCTCTTGATGAATCTCGAGTTGTTCCAAAGATGCTATGCAGGAAAGGCTGGATTGATTGTACGAAAAGAAGTGGACTGTATTACTGATATTTGAATTGCATTTATTAAAATATTAAAATGTATTGATCATGATCGACACGTGCGGATGTATTAGAGGCCATAACGCCCATAATTTAGTTCTGAAAGAAATCGTGGTCCATTGAAGATGGACGCCGGTAGTTTGATTAAGTTAATTAGTATGATACATATTTAAGAATTGTCCAGAAGCCGCGGCTGGAATTGAAAATGTTTAACGAGAGATCCGCTCGGAGCCTTGTTAGAAACTAAACTAAACTTGTCTCCCGTCGGCCAAGCTGACCGCCGGCAGCGTTTGATAAGCGCGTGACGTCATCCGCCCGTGTCGCATTGCAGTCGGCACTGCGTACAGCAGATAAACAAAGTACAAAGTTTAAACATACTGCCCGCCAAAATTGGGACGATTTTGTACATTAAACGTTAAATTAATAATATAATAATTAGACTTACATGGCAAAAATGATACAACAATTGGCGTATTGGCTTCAGCGCAATGACATAATAACCATAATATGAATTCAATTAACAATTACAAGGTATGCAAGAAATTAACCCTTATGCAAATAGCAAGGGCAAGCTGACAGTAAAATTACCCAAAACATAATAGTAACACAATACACACAATAATACAATGATTAAGTAGATATTGATCTTTCCCAAATAATACCCATTGACATTTGCAAAGCACTACAATAACAAATGATAACACCATAAAAAATATAACAATCTCACCAAGACATCGACACAACAACCCCAATAAATTTCATAATATATGACCATTAGAAAATACAATACATACATAGAATAACTGACACCATAAGTAACACTTATAGTTCCCGGAACTTGAATTATATAAACATATTACAATACACAACATCCATAAATAATTGATAGTACATATGAAACACAGTCACTATTGCAGTAATAGCTATCGGCACTTAAACAATACTTACAATGTTTATGATACAATTGGCTTGTATGCTCGCCCGGGGAATGTCCCGGGCGTAGTCCAGGCAATGTGACAAGTTCACAATCCTAGTATGTCTCGTATGGCACGCATACGACTAGTTTGTTGCCACCAGAAGGGGGCATAATTTGTGGATGGGACGGCGTAAGATACCTAGCGTGGTGCGAACTTCTGCGACGCGTACTAAGGAATCTTGACCCGGAAAAACATTGATAATTACCCCACGCTTCCACTCTAGTGGGGGTGGAATTATCATCCAAAATGAGGACAAGCTGTCCGACATTCAAATTCCTTAACGGGGTGCGCCATTTATTGCGCTGCTGCAGATAATCCCTAGACCCACACACACACACACACACACACACACACACACACACACACACACGCACGCACGCACACACGCACGCACGCATATGAATAGAGCGATGTATGCCTTGGTCGTGGACTTAGAGCGCTGCCCGCCATGGCGCAAAAATACAGGACCGGCGTAGTCCACGGCCAACTGTGAAAATGGCCTAGAAGGCGTGACCCTAGAAGGGGGTAACTGACCTAATAGTTGATTCGTGCCTCTAGCCCGGAAACGAAAACAAGTGACACACTTATGTATCACTGAGCGGATATAGGATTTGTCGTGTATGATCCAATATTTTCGCCTAAGCGAAGCTTGAGTTGATTGCACCCCAGCGTGCAACAAATGGATATGTTCATACTCAATTATTAATCTCGTGAGATGAGAGAGCGGGTGCAAAATTATTTGGTGTTTACTCGCGTAGTTAAGTGGGGAGAATTGCAAGCGTCCACCCACTCTTAAAATGCCTGTTTCATCCAGGAAGGGGTTGAGAGCAAGAATTTTACTACTGCGAGGAAGGCACTGGTGTGCCTCAAGTTCCTTAACTTCTACGCCGAACTGCAACTGCTGAGATTGCCGGACAAAAATCAAGAGTGTGTCAGACAAATCTTGAGCAGACAAAAAGGACGTGTCTCTGTCAACAACCGGGAGCCTAGAGTTGCGAAAAATCTGCGGCAATATGCGAAGACGCGAATAAGCCTAGTAAGGGATGAATAATTTTCAACATAACTATGTGTTGAGGACGCGACAATTAGTGAGGTATGAACCTGCTTGCGACGTTCCTGCTCAAGGTCGGGATAAGTACAGGGAGTATTAATGTCGAAAGCGCTGACTGGCCATGACGCTGACTCATGCGCCAACCAGGACGGACCATGCCACCATTGAGTATGACAGTGCAAACTACGAGGGAGGCAACCGCGCGATAAAATGTCGGCAGGGTTGTCATTTGATACTACATGATGCCAAGTTCCCCTGCTGCTAACAAGACGCTGTATTTCCGCGACACGGTTGGCCACAAATACCTTCCAGCGGGAAGATTGTTGATGTATCCAATGCAACGCTATCATCGAGTCCGAATAGAGATATAGTCCGTCAAAATTGTAGTTGATGGCGTTTAAAACCTTGGACATTAATTGCGACAGCAATAAACAAGCACAAAGTTCAAGACGTGGTAGAGTTATCTGTTTCAGCGGAGCGACCCTAGATTTAGCACACAACAAGTTTGACGATATGGCACCGTTCGAATAGACCGCCCGCACATAAATGCAACACGCGTAACCCTTAGCCGAAGCGTCGGCGAATCCGTGAACTAATCGGGTAATTGTTCGAACTCTTAACCGACCTCGTAATCTTAAAATGAGTGTCGGAAACTAATTGGGAGTATAGTTCTAACCACTGATTGGCTAATGACCCAGATAGGGGTTCGTCCCAATCTGTGCCCGCCAACCACAACTGTTGCACGAAATGCTTGCAGTAAAATGTGATGGGTGCGATAAGACCCAGTGGATCATAAATCCCAGCGATGACCGACAACACGCTTCTTTTGTTGAACACGGTCAAATTATCATCACCCCTAACAGTGTATAAAAAATTATCCTTTTCAACGTTCCATTGGATTCCCAATGTACGCACGTTTTGACCTTTGCTGAAGTCATGGGATACTTGGGCGCGAAGGGTCATAATCTTATGGTGGTTAGAGAACCACTTATGTAACGTGAAACCATACCTACTCAACAACTTCACGATCTCGCACTTCATTTCAGCCAAGACGCTCGGATCATCCGAACCCGTTATAAGATCATCCACGTAAAAATCATTGGCTATGGCCCTAGAAGCTGTAGGGTAGTCGGATTTATTTTCGTAGGCTATCTGAGCCAGACAACGTGCAGCAAGGAAGGAGGCACTAGCAGTGCCATACGTAACCGTCCTTAAAGCGTAATGTCGCAATTCCTTATGCGGCGCATCATGCCAAACAATGCGTTGCAGGTTTGAATCCTTTGGGTTAACCATGATCTGGCGATACATCTTTTCTATGTCCGCAATAAGTACGTATCAGTGGGTACGGAACCGAACCATTATCGAAAACAGATCCTGCTGGATCGTAGGACCGACCATTAGAGTATCGTTGAGGGACAGATTATTTGTGGTTTTAGCGGAGGCGTCAAATACCACGCGCAATTTAGTGGTTAAGCTGGAGTCCTTGAAGACTGCGTGATGGGGCAGATAAAAAATATCTGAGTTGTCAAGCGACAAATCGTAATCATTAAGTGGCGACATGTGACCAAGTTTCAAGTAGTCACTCATGAACTCGCTATAATCCTTATAAAGGATAGGGTTCTGCTTGAACTTGAACTCTAACGATTGGAACCTGCGGATAGCTCCGCGGAGAGAATCTCCCAAATGAAATTTATCAGACCTGCGGGGCAGGGATACCACGAATCTCCCATCGCGGTTGCGGCTAGTGGTTTCCACGAAATGTTTTTCACACGGCGAGTCCTCATAGCAGGGTTCGCGACTAGAGACCTCCTCCAACTTCCAAAATTCCTTTAGTTGCGAGGAAATCTGACTATCATTCTTACAGACCATAAAGGACGAAACTGTTTTAGTTATATCGACGTTGAAGGGTAAGTCACCGGCCAAAATAAATCCTAACTTAGTCTCCTGAATTATAGGGAAGTGCGGTCCGCGCGTAAATTTAATAGGTTCAATTAGTTGGAGAAAATATTGAGCGCCGAGTAATACACCGATTTGCGGTGAGCAATGTAGGTGAGGATCCGCCAAGAATACGTGCTTGGGTAAATTCAAAGAGGCAAGATCGAACGACTCCGCCAGCAAATTATTTGTTATACTGGGTAGCACGGCACAATGTATATTTAACGTGAAGGGTTTATAGTGAGAATGTAGCCTTACCTTTGTACTAAAGTCAGCCTGGGAAAGCGAGTTGTTTATACCCGTGATGGGTAGTTGCGATTTAACCAATTGGAGGCCCATTCTGCGGGCGAAATCCATTGTGCAAAAGTTCGCTTGAGAACCGGAATCCAGTAATATCCTAACGGGAAATTTCCTACCGACCTTATTAGCGGTCATACAGACAGCGGTGGATAACAATACCGATTTATTGGTCTGTGACTTCAATGAGCATTGGTTATTAATGGAAGCTCTGTCTCTGTTGGGGACATGAATTGTGGTGTGGTGACGCCTAGAACATTTTTTGCAAGAAATTTTGAGGGACATTTTGAGCTTTCGTGTCCCGGACGAAGGCAATTTAAGCAAAGTTTGTTTTTTATTAAAACATTTCTTCTGTCAGGGATAGACAGCGATGTGAATTGTAAGCATTCGATAATTCTATGTTCACCGTTACACAGTCTACATAAATTGTTTCTGATATGAGAATGGAATGCCCCCTTAGGAGCGCTTATCTGTTTAACTGCCTTGCGATAAGGAGACTTATCGCTTTTATTCAACCTGCTCGTTGGGGTAGTCACGTTATCAAGATTTTGTAGTAATTTTCTTCGTGAATTTAGAAAATTCATAAAATTATTAAAATCAGGGAATTTATGTTCCGACAAACTCTCTTTCCACAACCAGAAAGTGTAATTATCAAGTTTTTTAGCTAAGTAATGTATGACAATAATTTCGAATGTGTTGACTGGCAGTTTGAGATTATGTAAAGCGTTTATATTGGCTGAGATTTCATCAATAAATTTAAACATGCTGACTTGGGATTCTTGTTGAACCAATGGTACGTCCAGGACATTCCCGACATGGTGGGAGGAAACAATTAGCTTACTGTCATATCTATTCCTCAACAGATCGATAGCCACCGCGTAATTCTCATGAGTGATTGGTAATGACTTTATTACGTTAAGCGCCTCGCCATATAATGACGAGTGCAAATAGTGAAGTTTCTGTATATCCGTCAGATCTGCTCTGACGTGAATTAATTCAAGAAAAATGTGGTAATAATGTTACCACTCAACAATACTACCCGCAAACCGTGGTAATTTGATTGGTTCTAATTGAATGGGGGGTGTTTTAAGCTGTTTACTTTCAGCATTAATTACTGGTTTCTGGTTCATATGCTCAACTTGCTCCAGCAGGTGTTGCAATTTACACTCTATATTACAAAGATCGTCTTCCGTTTGTACCCTATCACTCGTTAAAGCAACGTCCGCTTCCTCGGCTTCGATTTGGAATTGAATCTCATCGTATTTGGTGGATAATTCCATCAAATGTCGCAGTTTTATTTTCAGCGCATGGGGATCGCTGGTTACCAAATCGAAGTTATCCGCGAAAGTATTTACGCGTGATATTGAGGCTTTAATTGTGCCTCGTTTTTTTATTAGAGCCCTTACATCTGCCATTATTACAATTTAAGAAAAAAAAGAAAAATACCTTGAAAGAATTTGAGCGTAGAGCATGTGAACCATAAACTTAAGTTTTAATAAATTTGAATACGTTGCGGTAGCTAGCGATCGTTGTTTAGAACATAGGCTTACTCTCTCTATTACTCAAGCTTTGTTGGCAATTAAAATTATGAATTTAAATGATAGCAACATATATCCTTATCTTTGAAGTTTTAACTGATAATGAACTGCCAACCACTTATTAAGTTGTATTGTGTAATGATGGTGTTTGTTTATACAAATGTGTTAAGAAATAACTGCTAAAAGTGAAATATTGTTGAACGTTAAATATAAGTAAAAAGTTCATAGTCACGTGGCCGTTGATCCATTCGTGCTGAAGCTGGCTTCGATCCCGTTGCTCGATCCTGTTAGGAGCTGTTGCACCTCCTGTCTCTACTGGTCAGATGACGCCTCACGTCATAACCCTCCATGAATTAAAGCTGTGGAACCTTTTTTGATGACCTCGCAACTGCTGTCCTGCCGTGTCCCGTCGTCTCTTGGTCTACTGCTTGGCCGAATCTTGTCATGATGACTGCGATGCGATTCACAAAAATGGTGTCGCTCAGGACGAAAATGATGCCCATAGGGCGAGAATAAATTCAGATCGGTTGGGTCAAAAATGATGCAGGCAAAGAAATGTGGTCGCTTGTGGACCCAAACATAAGAAATCCGTCCCGTGGTGACCAAAAACGTTTTCGTTTTTGGGCCAAAAATAAGAAATCCTGCCCGGATGGACCAAAAATGATGCGGTTTGGAAGCTCTTGATGAATCTCGAGTTGTTCCAAAGACGCTATGCAGGAAAGGCTGGATTGATTGTACGAAAAGAAGTGGACTGTATTACTGATATTTGAAATGTATTTATTAAAATATTAAAATGTATTGATCATGATCGACACGTGCGGATGTATTAGAGGCCATAACGCCCATAATTTAGTTCTGAAAGAAATCGTGGTCCATTGAAGATGGACGCCGGTAGTTTGATTAAGTTAATTAGTATGATACATATTTAAGAATTGTCCAGAAGCCGCGGCTGGAATTGAAAATGTTTAATGAGAGATCCGCTCGGAGCCTTGTTAGAAACTAAACTAAACTTGTCTCCCGTCGGCCGAGCTGACCGCCGGCAGCGTTTGATAAGCGCGTGACGTCATCCGCCCGTGTCGCATTCCAGTCGGCACTGCGTACAGCAGATAAACAAAGTACAAAGTTTAAACAGCGGAAAAACGAACAACCCAGAGATACTCGACCAAGGGTAAATTACGTCAGTGCCAACAACAATTATTACAACTAGGACTTACAAAAACACTCAATATACTTTCACTCTAAAATTTGATGTTTTATCCCAACCCATCTTACACAACTACAACCTCCAAAATTTGGAACCACCTGCCGCCAGTGCGACTAAACATGTCTTGTGACATTCTAAAATAGTTTAAAAATTTCACATCGTCTGCTTTTAGACCCATTAATGTATAAAACTGTCCCACTACCAACTGATGACATGTTAATGGTCACACAGCTGATGCATCCAGAATCGACGTTGTCTAAAATGGCAACATCTTGATACGGGAAGAGGAAGGAGATGAACTTCTTCACCAGAGTCAATAATTAAACTGATGTGAAAAGTAATATAATCTTAATAAAACTATTTTCCATCACTGAGCAAATGGACAGTGGCGCCTCTGTGAAGCAAACCCATTCACACGAGCCACTGAGTGGTGCCACTGCATGGCACCACAAAGAAGCTGGTACAAGTGACTGAGTCACGCCACAGAGTGGCCCATGTCAGGAGCCTAAGATTGATTACTACACATCAGTCAGTGCACATAGCTATTTTAAACACAATCAATGTAGTAGCAGAAAATTTATGAAGTTCAAAAATCACAGAACGAAAATGTTGTTTCACACTTATCAATTTTATAAAACCTCTGTCAAAATTCGAATATATTATATCATTTATTAAAAAGAAAAAAATCATTTAATCTTGACAGCATATGAGAAAGAACTTCTTAAAAATTTCATCCACTCTTATCAAGATTGTAGAGGCGTTTGACAGTGTTATTACCAGTGATGAAGATGGTGTTTCCAGTATGATCCAGACGCAAAATGTCAGAGCAAGCAGTGGAAAACAAAGAATTCACCACACTTGAAGAAAGCTCACATGTCCCAATCTCAGTTCAAAATCATGCTGGTGTTTTTTTTTTAACACAAGGAGACAGTTCACTATGAGTTTATAGAATATGTTACCACAGTCAACCATCATCATTAATTGGAGAAATTCTGAAAAGGTTACAAGAATCTGTTCAAAGGAAAAGATAAGAACTCTGGGTCCACAAGTGGATTCTCCACCACTACAACATTCTTATACATGATGCAATAAGGTGTTCTCAAGTTCCTGATCCAGAAATCCGTTCTGAAACTTGACCAACCACCTTATTCCCCTTATGTAGCAGCATTCTGTGACTTCTGGCTTACCAAAATTAAGAAGAAAATGCTTTGAAAGGACACAGATTTGATAACACTCCAGACATCCAGTACGCTGTGACAAAGAGATTGCACAGTGTTCCAGAAAAAAAATTCCAGGAATGTTTCTGGCAGTGACACAGTTGTCTAGCAAAATGGGTGATTTCACAAGAGGACTACTTTGCACAATTAAATTGTCAAGCCTCACACACTCAACTGTAATTGTAATTTCACACAAATAAATTTTATTAACAAACTCTGTTAACTGTTTTGGCCAATAAAATTTATTCTCAGACATACATGAGAACAGCTTTCCTGGCTGAAACTATTGTCAGATTTTTAAAATAAAATGTATTTGTGTGAAACTCCCAAGTGTATTTCTATTAAATTAAGTTAGAGGTATGTTTCACTACCACTATACCACATCACACTATATTCCTATACCAAAGCCACAAAATTTTAGCTTTCAATAATATTGATTTTTCCAGACATTGTGTTAATTAAGATGGACCATTTTCCCAAAACTACACATCTAAGTTCAAAGCTAAGTTCTAGTGCTTATTATTTCCATTAAAAAATATGTGCAAGCTTTGTGCCCACACATAACTAATCTTTTATAATAAAAGAAATTAAAAAGGATACTGCTTGATGAAAAACATTTGTTGAAAATGTCACTTTAGAAATCAGAGGATCTACACAACTGGAACCACACAACTCTGCTCTTCTCTGAGAAGAAAGATCTTGAGCACAAAATTTATTCATATTACACAAAGGACATTTATTGCTGTTGGTGATCAACGGTTGCACTCTATGGAAAAGTTTAGCAGCACTGGGTGAACTACTGATAACATTCCTTCCCTTTCTTTGAATATTCATTCAAGCACTCACAGATATACACCCAGACTTCACACACAAACGCATTTGCAAAAGCGTTTTTGTTTTTTAATTATCATAACTAACTTACAACAAATTTTTCTATAGATCATTAGCAACAATCCAGCACTACATATATTACTACATACCTCCATTGAATATTGTTTTTGGATTTCTTTTCTAAAATGCCAATACCCTCTAAAACATTCGTAATATCGTAAATTCTTCTCTTTTGAACTTCTAAACATTCAGAAGCTACATTGAGGTCCACAACTCCTCTCGGAGATGACTGTAGGAGCCCAACAAACTTTTTTGTTAACAGCCCTAGAGATGTATCATATCGAGTGAATGTTCCACCCTTGCCTGAAAACAGAAATATATAAACAAAATCAATTTAATGGATAAAGTAGTAGTATTTTACTAAGCCTTAGGCCACTCATTTGTAAAAACTATTCTTATGCTACTATTTTAGAAGTAACACTACACCAAAACAAAACAGTTCACACAAAATAATTTCTTATAATCTTCTTAAAGTGAAAATCAATATCACTTAATAATATAAGTATGTTATTCTATTATGGAGTAGGCTATCATGACCAGAGTCATTACGGGAAAGATTAATTTCCGGGCTGTTGAGCCGTGATCGAATGGTCACTGGTGTTGTCATATCTAGACGTTCTGACCACCCACTGGAGGCCTTCTTCAGTAATAAAAATTAAAAATCGTCTGACAAAGAGATGGTAGGCCGAACGTACCCCTAGTTGAGGCAAAACAATAATTTTCTGGGGAAGCAAGGTTCCCTATGTAACTTAAAAATGTGCCATCATAGCCAATCACACGCAGCACTGCACTTAGGGGGGTTGATAGCGAGCCATACACATGCTTCTGGATTTAGACCGATAGCGGAAGTAACTCCTCACCGAGGACTGGATCTTGGTCTCTAGAAGACAATGCAATGGTCTGTGTTGGCGAGAGTATGCTCGGCGACTGTGGACTTCTCCATCTGGCCCAAATGACAGCTATGCAGGTTCACCAATGCAGGTGTGGACGCTACGCTTTGTGGTGCCAATGTATACCTGGCCAAACAAACAAGGCACGCTATACATCCTGCAGGATGACAGCAGATCCTGGGCATCCTTCACCAGTCTCAGAAACTGTTGGATCTTCCTGATCGGCTTGTAGAATGTCCTGGCACCTCATCTCACCAATAGCCTCCCACCCAATATGGTCCGTCAAATCCCAGATGTAGGGTGTGACAGCCAAGCAAACAAACTCCTGTGACACTGATTCATCCGACCCACCAGATCTTCTAAGCTGGATTGCTCTCCTCATTTCTGCAGCAGAGCAGCCACTGGTCTGCAGTACTTGCTCCAGATGCTGCAACTCAGCGTAAAAAAAACCAGGGCTCGCAGATCCCCTTCACCTGGTCTACCAGTGTCTTTGGCTTCTGCCTTGGAAGGTGATTTGGCAGCTTATGCACGTATCTGTTGGTGTGCATCAGCTTTCTATAAATCTTGTGTCTCAGACTGTCATCAGCCCTGCGAAGGACCAACACGTGAAGAAACACCAACTGATCATCTATCTCCCTCTCCATCATGAACTATATCTGAGGATGAACACTATTGAGATGCACTAGGAACTGTTCCTTTACCCTGTGGTTCCATACAACGAAGGTGTTTTTCACACAGTGGAAGCAACACTTTGGCTTGAGCGGCACGGATTTAATTGCCAATTCTTCAAACTTCTCCATGTAACAGTTTCTAACCACAGGGCTGAGTGGACTAC